>SKCR01031984.1:0-267682 GCA_019454045.1 Zanthoxylum bungeanum
AGTAGAACATAATTTTTGGAATATTCATGTGATGATAACTTTAGTGCTTAATCCAATATGCTTTCCAAATAGACTCCTTAATTTCTTAGTCAGAACTAAGGGTCATCCTAAGGTGATAGGGAACTAATTTCATTAGCATGGAATCACCATTTGAAAGCTTGGAGCTTGGAGCATCAATGGAGGTTGTGACCGAAAATGGAGGAACTTCAAAACAGCCCACTGCCGAGCACCTTGGAGGAGAGCTTGAAGATTTTGTTCCTCGCATAGCAATCCGATTGCTGTAAGTATGTTTCCACCATATTTCTTGATGTATTCACATGTGTTTCATTGCTTCCAATTGATCCTTGGGACCTTAGAGAAACCCAACACTTATATACAAAACACCCACTGTTCCGAATACAAAGGTATACCACATCGGGTTAAACAAGATACAGAGATTATATTCCTAGTCAAACTAGGTACAAAATTACAGTATCCTAAGTTAAGTACATGCCTCGAGGGCATATTCAAAACATAGGTGCCAACGGCCAAAACAGCGACTCTATTCCCATTTCTGACTCCAATGTCGATCTCTACTGAAGCCAGTCTCCTGCTATAAATGCAGATCCTGCACATAAGTACATATATGAGTACCACATTCAGAATCAAAAATCCAATTTTTAAAACCAGTAGTGGACATGTTTATTTCAGTAACAAACATACTTGAGGCTGGAGCCTTGCCCGCCCTCACTTCCTTCAAGTCCGCCTGTACTTACGGCAGTCACGCTTTTAGTGACCCCGTTTGCAACAATGTAGGCAGACGTCTTGGGATATTTCATTTGTCTTCCTATAAAAATGCGATGATTTACCCTTGCCCTTTTTTTTTTCTTCACACCACCAGAAGCCTTAGGCCAAGCCCTGGCCTTCTTGGATGTCGAAGTAAGATGCGCATCGCGCTTCTTGCCTTTTTGAAGCTCTAGCTCTGCCTCTTTCATCATTGCCATCAACTCTCGAAGAGTCTTCTCTTGGTTCATCATATTGTTGTTCATGATGAACCCGCCCCAGCAATCGGGCAGAGACTGTAACATCAAATCTATAGAAGTTTCGGCCTCAAATGTAATGCACAGTTGACCTAGCTGTTCGATGTCAGCAATCATCTGTGACACATAGAGTTCCACAAATGTACCATCTGACATGCGCGAGCGAAAGAGCTTCTTTTGCAATTCATACTTCTGAGATCTAAGGTTAGATCTGTGAAGGTCCTTCAATTTCAGCATCATGTTATAAGGATCCAATCCTTTGTTCTGACGACGAAATTGAGGTGTCATTGACGCAAGCATGAATGATTGAGCGGTAAAGTTATCATCTCGATGAGTCTTCCAAAGCTTGTGATCAACTGCCCGCTCTTGTCCGGACTCAAGTCCGAGAGGTCTTTCTATAACATAGAGCAAATTCTCGGCTCCCAGGTCTATCCTAAGATTCATCTCCCAATCTGGAAAATTAAAGTCGTTAAAGACATTGTCACCCATGATGATGTCTCTAATGCTAATCTTTCCAGCTATCTCGATTGCAATAGTCCAACTATCCAATCAACGATTTCGGGTACACTCAAATGTAATAGTTACTATAGTCCAACTATATAACCAACTACAAGTGGACTAGTGTTTGAGTATAGTCTAACATTTCAAAGAAAATAATAAAATAATTAGTCCAACTAATATTTATAATGACGATAAATAATAAAAGAGCGCGTATTAGCGAGTATTAAACGAAATTGTAAATTTAATACTGGCCTCCCACTATTTTTGGCGAGCCTCTAACCCTCTATTGAGTAGTCGGGAAATCTAGTTTCCTAGTGGGCTAGGATCCCGTTAAATAACACACAACCTTGACTTTGGCCAACAGGCTGTATGAAACTTAACTAGGTAGATCTTTAAGATCAATTGAATCCCATCCAATTCCTAAATCCGGTAGGTGGACCTCCAAGTCCAAAACATATATCCAATATATCATCCTAACCTTTTCCTCTGATTCAAATAAGCCTTGGCTTTGGCTCAACAAGCTTAATGATTCCAGTTAAGCGCGACCCATTGACAGTGAGAAAACTTCGTAATCAACGTCGATGAACATAAATGACCTTGACTTTGGCCAACAAGTCAAAACTGCCCAAGACATGCGATGTATAACAAAGCTTTCATGGTTCAAACACATCCGCGATGGACAATGATCTTGACTTTGGCCACAAAAAATCAAAGCCAATCTTGATCTTTTGAAAGAACCACTCAATGGAAGGAAAATGCTTAATATTAAGTGAGGGTTTTTTTTCGTAAATTGGCAACCAATTTATTATCTTTGATTAGGTCTCATCATACACTCTTAAACATGTATTCTAAAAGAATAATAAGGCGCGATAAATTAATAATGATATGCGAATGGATATATAAATACATTATTCCTAGAACAAATCTCTCTCTCTCTCTCTCTCCCGCTAGCACTTTACATACTTTTACCCAATTACATAATACAATAAGAAACCTCATTTGCATTGAGGGGATTGGTGATAAAAGAAATACAAAGAGATATGAGGTGAAAGGCTGGACACGCAGGTCCAATTTTAAATAAATACCATATTTACAATAATTTTCAAAATTGCCCCCACCCGTTTAATATCCATCCGATATAAATTATCCATACAAATACATCCAAGTATTCACATAAAGCATATTTTCAATCAATCTAATCCAATTAATTAATCTTCAATTAATGACCATCCAATGTTCACACAACGATTTGATTTGCGCGAGTCCAACTCGTTTATGAACAAATACTCAAAGTAAGTATTCTTGAATTATATCGAACTACAATATTAAATCCAATTTAAATTGTATCCAATACTAATTCATGTTTAATTCCAAATTAAACAATTACACTTTTAATAGTGCCTTTTAGACTTGGATTCCAAATCCAATCTAATTGGGTCTCAAAGGCCCAATTAGCATCCAATGATAATTCAATTAAGTCCAATGGGCTTTCAATTGATTATTTAAGCATGGACTTTGGCCATTCTGGATCAAACCCAAAATGCCAAGGCCCATTTAGGAATCACCCTATGCCAAAAATCAATTTTGGCCCATTAGGCCCAATTAAATTATTAAAGGCCCAAAAGTCATATTATGGACTTTATGGAAATGGTTTAGGCCCAATTGGATCCAACCCAATTGTCCAAAACCAAACTTGGCTCAACCAAGCCCATTAGCCCAAATATAACAAATTTGCACAATCCAATTTTAAAGACTAATTTATATTAACATGATATTCCAAATATCACATTATTTTAATTAGAGTGTAATTAACAAAATTAATCTATTAATCTAATATTTCCATAACATTATTTAATCAAATTAATCATGCTTAACATTCAATTCATGTCCAACACAAATTGAAGCAAAATTAACTCCTTCAACAAGCTTCAACTCATGGCTTTTGCAATAAATAACACCCAATTTTGATTTCAATCTAATTAAATCAACAATCAATATTCATTTCATGCTTTTAACATATCCAATTGTCAAATTTCAAAAATTCACTATGAGTAAACTGGGCATATATTCGGCCAAGTGATAAAATTGTGGAAATTTTGATCCAATCAATTTTCACAAATCCAATCATGCATAACTCTAAGTCCTCATCATATAATCACAACCAAACAACCAATTTTGAATTTACATGCTCCAAGCACAAAATCCCCAAATTAAAGTTAAGAACCCTAGGATTCAAATCATGCTTAGGATGGCTCTAGATACCATAGTTAGTGTCCTACACATGCCACAAGATCACTAAGATTATTTGTGTGTGAATAAACGATAAAGTTTGCGGAAAAAACTTATATTGATCGGTTGAGGATTTTCAAAAATCTCTTTTGGATGTAGAAGCTCCAAGATTTATGATGAGTTCCAAAGCCTTGGGTGAGTTTCCCTATCACCTTAAATCAACTCACAAAGTGCTAGCTTGATGAAATTTTGCAACAAAAATTCAAGAATAAGAGGGAACTAGGTTCGACCATGGAAGGAGAGAAAAAAGAGATAATGTGTTTTGTTGACTTGTATTTCCAAAAGCTAAGTTATTGTGTGTATTGGTTTCCAAAACCAAGTAGTTGTGTGTATTGGTTTCCAAAAAGCAAAACAAGGATGGTGAAAAGCAAAATGGTTTCAATAAATTTTGCCAACTACTCACATCACACTTTTGACAAGTTGATATAAGTGAAGTGGGTCCCACCACTTTAAATTTAAAATTCAAGTTGGCACACGCAACTAGACTTTGGGCCCGGGTTCGTTTAATCCGACTAAACGAATTTTCTGTCGCGAAATAATTAAATCCAATTTAATTAAATAATGATGCCTCGCAAAATTATTTTGAAAGTCGATTACGAATTAATTCCAAATTAATTCGTTTGCTGGAATTAAAATCCAATTTTAATTTCTTATTGAAATCTAATTTCAATTAATATATCCGATATATTATTTTAACCCAAATAAATAAATTAAATAGAAAAATCCAATTTAACTATTAAATTAATTTTCCGATTAATTCTAATTAATCGTGTTCTCTCTTCTGTACGAATTTAATCCCAGATTAATTCTTGCCGCAATTAATCCCAGATTAATTTTCTCTTTTAATTAATCCTTGATTAAATCTGTTCGAGTTAAATATCATTGGTGAATCTTTGGGAAGCGACCCAAGAGATTCCTGGATATGTTGGCAGTAAATCCGGTTATCGGACCATCCGACACGTGCGTACCCCATACTACGTTCTCACCGATTTACAAGACATGATTGGCTTCTAGCAAAGCACCGTGCCTACCAAATTCTCCAGAAATATCCGCGGAGGAACATTATCTGTATCAGGCGTTGTAATACTATGTAATGCGTAATACGATCCTGTATCGGATGTCACATGCTAGGCCTGGGGCTGGCTCTGTGTCTGCATATATCGTATCATAAGTAACTAGTCTATGTTTCAGAAATCATGACCTAGTCATATTATAACGATAGCTGCAGCATTTAAGAGTACTATTACCGTATCATGCATGACTATCATCTCCATATGACTAAAGTGATACTCCCATCTTGACATCACCTCCAATACACTATGATTCTCAGTAAACCCAGTACAGGCATACACAAAACCTGTTAAAGCTCTGGACGACCAATACCAAAGCAACTGATTGTCGCAAGTATTAGCGACGTAAGTCTCATGTTAAAGATCACATACACCTACCCTGATTCAGATTTCCATAGACACATAGTCATACTACCAATGTGATTCTGGGTGGGTCTTTCCAGAGCGAACTGTTCCTGGTCCAATGGCTAACAGAACCTCTTATCACACTTGCATAAGTATCCAATACTTAAACATATGAGAACTATGTCGTTAAGCTTTCATAACGCGCACAAGTGCAATACTAGTCTATTCCGCATTATTGATGTCCAGTCTCGATAATACTACGACTAGAGATATTTAATGATTAAATCGTTCATTGATTAATACTATCTCATAACTTGTTAACCTGATTTAATCATAAGGACTTTTTTCATTAATAATCCAAGTAATCCAATACATAATGAAATAGCAATTTCATTTTGTCACATAGTTAATTTGTACAAAAACACAATGTTTATTACAAATAGTAATGCAATGGGTCATAATTGTCCAACAATCTCCCACTTGGCGCATAGCCAATCACTCAAGTATCTACCACCTGAACTATGTACATGTCGCTAAAACTTTTACTGAGATATAACTTTCGTTAGCGGATCAGCAATGTTGTCATTTGATGCGACCTTCTCATCTTCACATTGCCACGATGTATGATCTCACGAATCAGATGGAAACGTCGAAGTACAAGCTTGGATCATTGATGAGACTGATGTTCTTTAGCCTGTGTTATAGCCCCGTTATTGTCACAATACAAAGGTACGAGCTCAGCTGCTAACGGAACTAATCCTAATCCATTTAGGAATTTACGGATCCAAACTGCTTCTTTTGCTGCCTCAGCTACAACAATATATTCTGTTTCTGTTGTTGAATCAGTAACAGTCTCTTACTTGGAAGATTTCCAGCTCACCGCTCCGTTGTTCAAATAAAATATGTACCCAGATTGTGACTTACAGTCATCTTTATCGGTTTGGAAACTTGCATCGGCGTACCCAGTCACCTCAAGTTCTCATTCCCATAGACTAAGAAATCATCCTTAGTTCATCTAAGATACTTAAGGATTTTCTTTACAGCAATCCAGTGACCATCACCTGGATCGGCCTGATAGCGACTGCACATGCTCAAAGCATATGAGACATCAGGTCATGTACATATCATGACGTACATGATCGATCCGAATGTGGAAGCATATGAGATCTGACTCATTGCATCTCTCTCATCCTTAGTTTTAAAACACATGTCCTTAGATAGAGAGACGCCATGTGACACCGGAAGCAGCCCCCTCTTGGACTGATCCATGTTGAATCTCTTCAACACTTTTTCAATGTACGAGCTCTGGGAGAGTCCCAGCAGCTTGCTAGATCTATTCCTGTAGATCCTTTTCCCAGAATAAATGTTGTTTCTCCCAGGTCTTTCTTGGAGAATTTTAATGAAAGCCAAGCTTTCACCGATTGTAACATGGGAACGTCATTGCCTAAAAGCAATACATCATCAACATAAAGGACAATTAATGTTAGTGCGCTCCCACTAACCTTCTTATATACATAATCATCATCTTCGTTTTGAATGAAACCATATTCTTTTATGATCTCATCAAAACATTGGTTCTAAGAACGCGATGCTTGCTTTAATCCATAAATGGATCGGTTTAACTTGTAAACCTTTTTTGCATGTCTTGGTACGAAAAAACCGTCAGGTTGTTGAATATAAACATCCTCTAAAATGGATTTAATGGATTTAATCATGGAAATAGGTGAAAAAGTTTCATCGTAATCGACACCATGTCGTTGATGATACCCTTTTGCTACAAGCCTAGCTTTGTACGTTTGTATGTTGCCATCCATATCTGTCTTCTTCTTGAAGACCCATTTACAACCAATAGGCTTAAGGCCTTCTGGTGCATCAACCAGTGTCCAAACTTGGGAGGTATACATGGGATCCATTTCGGACTTCATGGCATCCTGTCATAAAGCGGATTCGATACCTTGTATCGCTTCCTCATACGTAGCCGGTTCATCTTCCTCAATAAGATTAATGTCTAATGAGGTGAGATCGGAAACCCATACCTCTCAGGTTGTTTTCTGACTCTCTCTGACCTAAGTGGTTCTTGTGTATTAGAAGATTATGGAACAGTCTCATCCCTGATGGACTCTTCGTGTTCCGTGAGGGGGTCGGTGCCAGAAATAGTATCACTCCAATTTTCATCGAGTTTTACTTTCTTCCCACTTGCCACTGCATTCATGAATTCCTTTTCTAGGAAAACCGCATGGAGAGCAACAAATGTTTTGTTCTCTTGTGGGTTGTAGAAGTAATATCATTTGGTTTCCCTAGGATAACCTACAAATAGGCACTTATCTGATTTAGGTTCTACCTTGTTAATATCCAAACATTTAACGTATGCCCAGCATCCCCAAATCTTCAGGAATGAGAAACTTGGTTTCTTTCTTGTCCATATTTCATATGGAGTTTGTCCAACAGACTTTGACGAAACCTTATTCAAAATAAGTATTGCACTGTTTAATGCGTATCCCCATAAGGAAATTGGTAGCTCTGTGTGACTCATCATAGACCTTACCATGTCCAACAAAGTTCGGTTTCTCCGTTCGGACACACCGTTCAATTGAGGTGTTCCGGGAGGAGTCCACTGTGAAAGTATACCATATTTGTTCAAGTAATTTTTAAACACATTGCTTAAGTATTCACCACCGCGGTCCGATCGTAATGTTTTAATACTTTTGCCGGTCTGTTTTTCTAATTCGTGTCGAAACTCTTTGAATTTCTCAAAAGTTTCCGACTTGTGTTTCAAGAGATACACATAACCATAATACGATGCATCATCCGTAAAGGTTAGGAAGTATTCATATCCACCTATAGCCTGGCTAGACATGGGCCCGCATACGTCACTATGAACTAGGGTTAACAGTTCGGTGGCACGTACACCTTTACCACTAAAAGGTGTTTTAGGCATTTTGCCAAATAAACAAGATTTGTAGACATCATATTAATTAAGATCAAATCCGTCCAAGTATCCATACTTCGAAAGTGTGGATATGCGAGTTTTGTTAATGTGTCCCAAACGACAATACCACATATAAGTTTCATCTGTTTTATTCATTTTGAGTCTTTTGTTTGTCATGTTATATGTTTGATATTCATTTATATTCAAAATATAAAGACCATTATTAACATCTGTTGTACATATCAAAACATCATCTTTATATATAAAACACCCAGTGTTTCGAAATATAAAGGTATACCCGCATCGAGTTAAACAAGATACAGAGATGATATTCCTAGTAAAACTAGGTACAAAATAATTGTCTCCTAAGTTAAGTACATGCCCCAATGGCAGATTCAAAACATAGGTGCCAACGGCCAAAATGGCGACTCTGGTCTTATTTCTGTCTCAGAGGTCAATCTCTCTTGAAACCAGTCTCTTGCTAATCTGATGATCCTACACATCAGTACATATGTGAGTACCACATCCAAAATCAAAAATAAAAATTTTTAAAACCAGTAGTGGATATGTTTATTTCAATAACAAACATACCTGAGGCTGAAGCCTTGCCCGCCCTCGCTTCCTTCAAGTCTGCCTGGTATTTACGACAGTCACACTTCCAGTGACCCCGTTTGCCATAATGTAGGCAGACGTCTTGGGATATGTCATTCGTCTTCCTAGAAGACTGCGATGATTTAACCTTGCCCTTCTTTTGCTTTTTCTTCACACCCCTAGAAGCCTTAGGCCAAGCTCTGACCTTCTTGGATGTCGATGTAAGATGCATCTCACGCTTCTTGCCTTTTTGAAGCTCTGGCTCTAACTTTTTCAGTATTGCCATCAACTCTCCAAGAGTATTCTCTTGGTTCATCATATTGTAGTTCATGATGAACCCACCCCAGCAATCGGGCAGAGACTGTAAGATCAAATCTATAGAAGTCTCGGCCTCAAAGGTAATGCGCAGCTGACCTAGTTATTCGATGTCTGAAAACATCTGTGACACATAGTGTTCAACAAATGTACCATCTGACATGCACTAGCGAAAGAGCTTCTTTTGCAATTCATACTTCTGAGATCTAAGGTTAGATATGTGAATGTCCTTCAATTTCAGCATCATGTTATAAGGATCCAATCCTTTGTTGTGACTACGAAATTGAGTTGTGATTGTGGCAAGCATGACGGATTGAGCGGTAAAGTTATCATCTCGATGAGTCTTACAAAGCTCATGATCAACTGCCCGCTCATGTCTGGCCTCACTCCCGAGAGGTCTGTCTATAACATAGAGCAACTTCTCGGCTCCCAGGATTATCCTGAGATTCATATCCCAATCTGGAAAATTGGTGCCGTTAAAGACATTGTCACCCATGATGATGTCTCTAATGCTAATCTTTCAAACCATCTCGATTGCAATAGTCCAACTATCCAATCAATGATTTCAGGTACTCTCGAATGTAATGGTTACTATAGTCCAACTATATAACCAACTACAAGTGGAGTAGTGTTTAAGTATAGTCTAACTGTTCAAAGAAAACAAAAAAATAATTAGTCCAGCTAATATTTATAATGACGATAAATAATAAAAGAGCGCGTATTAGCGAGTATTAAATGAAATTGTAAATTTAATACTGGCCTCCCACTATTTTTCGGCGAGCCTCTAACCCTCTGTTGAGTACTCGGGAAACCTAGTTTCCTAGTGGGCTAGGATCCCGTTAAATAACACACAACCTTGACTTTGGCCAACAAGCTGTATGAAACTTAACTTGGTAGATCTCTAAGATCAATTGGATCCCATCCAATTCCTAGATCCGGTAGGTGGACCTCCAAGTCCAAAACATATATCCAATAAATCATCCTAACCTTTTCCTCTGAATCGACTAAGCCTTGGCTTTGGCGCAACAAGCTTAATGATTCCAGTTAAGCGCGACCCATTGACAGTGGCAAAACTTCATAATCCACGTCGATGAACAGAAGTGACCTTGACTTTGGCCAACAAGTCACAATTGCCCAAGACATGCTATGTATAACAAAGCTTCATGGTTCAAACACATCCGCGATGGACAATGATCTTGACTTTGGCCAACAAATCAAAGCCAATACTGGATCTTGAGAAAGAACCACTCAATGAAAGGAAAACACTTAATATTAAAGTGAGGGTTTTTTTCGTAAATTGGCAACCAATTTATTATCTTTGATTAAGTCTCATCATACACCCTTAAACATGCAGTCTAAAAGCATAATAAGGCGAAATAAATTAATAATGATATGCGGATAGATATATAAATAAATTGTTCCTTGAACAAATCTCTTTCTCTCTCTCTCTCCCGCTAGCATTTTATCATACTTGTATAAGTATTCAATATTTAAACATATGAGAACTATGCCGTTAAGATTCCATAACGCGCACAAGTGCAATACTAGTCTATTCCGCATTATTGATGTCCAGTTTCAATAATACTATGACTAGGGATATTTAATGATTAAATCGTTCGTGAATTAATACTGTCTCATATCTTATTAATCCGATTTAATCATAAGGAATTTTATCATTAATATTCCAAGTAATCCAATTACATAATGATAAAATAGCAATTTCATTTTATCACATAGTTAATTTGTAAAAAAAAACAATGTTTATTACAAATAGTGATGCTATGGGTCATAATTGTCCAACAATACCACGACCATAGATTACTAGATCGTAAACACATGTCAGATGCCTATGCCCTGTACACATGACTGACGAATTCTATTTTGATACACACAGGATATCATGAGCATCAGTCCACACCCAACGAACAGGCAGAGGTCTGATCTAAATAGATCGGTGACGTGACTGCCACCAAAGTGTGGATGATAACTCATATATCCACAGTGGTATCTCAAGTCGAAGGACCACTATGCTCGCTCAACTCGAGAAGATTCCTATTGACGTTGGTGTACCATCTATTAGGAAATCTTCAGTGAGTCATTCATTGTTTATCAAATAAACACCTACATGCCTATACGAGTCTCCCGAGACTCATGTTTCATTGGGATAAACCATCGGACCAAGTCATGATATACGACATGTATTGGTCTCAATGGATTTCACTAACCGACCCGTGTTAGTAAATTTTGACCAACAACTTTATTTAAGGATATACAACTTATAATGACGCTTCCCAATGTCAATTACAAACTACATTGTAACTGCGCACTATGTTGTAAATCCTAGGGTCTTTGTCTAATATACATGTATCACTAAATCAAATTCAGTTTCAATCTAATCATAATTAGATATCTAATCGCAATTAGATTGAATATGTGTATAAAAGACAAAAGGTGCTACCATTAAATAAGTAATATTACAGAAAAATGAATTGTTCCTATTTATGAATCGGACATAAATATGATCCGGATTGGCACTCTGAGCACCAACCCTAACACATTGTGCATAAACAATACTTGTAATCGATTGTGCATTTTATTTACAAGGGTCGATCATCGCTGATACTCGTAGTAATTTTGTGTACTCTATCAAATGTTTTTTGTGCGACACTTGAATCATTTAATGCATCTCTTCATTTTTTGAATACACCCCCCTAAGAATGTAATGATTTACAAGATTTTATTAAAGTTTTTTTTAACCAAGATTTTTTACTTATTGGATTGTAAAAAGATATATATCATAAGAATTTAAAAGATTTGAAAGGACCACATTTAGATTTTTTTTTTTTTTTTTTTACTTTTTTGATGCTAACCAGCCAACTTTTAATCGGATTATGAGCAATATCTATCTATTTCAATAACATATTCTTTTCTTGGGTCATTCTTGTTCAAGTCACCCTTCGCTGAATTGTCATTGTTTTATTTTCCGTCATGGATAGGTGGGGATGACTCAACAATTATAACTATATTTTCTTTTTGAATGAGCATGAATGAAAGTGTAACTTTTTAGAACCAGGATTATATGGAATGGAACCAATAGTTATTCATCTATTTAATACAATATTTTTTTTTAAATCATTGGAAACATCGTCGTCAAATCACCCGTTCTGGGTTTACTTATTAAACAAGCCAGTGCACGCGCATTGTTCAGCTGTTCAGTTTTGTGTAAATCTGTCCAGATTTTGGCTACTAGAGTTGCGCTGTTTGGGAAAAGTTTTTGGGTTGATAAAAACAGTGCCAAAGCAATAAGTTGTGCATGTTAAGGGGCTGGTCAGATTCAATTTTTCTTTGAGAAAAGGATATAAAATTTTTCAAGGTCAATCCCGGGTGCCTAAGTCGCTTCCATTGAACGAGGGAAAGCGTTTCCTACATACACTAGTGCGAAATTAGTGACATATCCAATTTTAACTCTTAAAATTCTCTTCACTAATTCTTATTAGTCCCAACTAATACTTTAATTTGTTAAACTAATTTAATTAAGTTTACTTTAGTGACCTAATTAATTTTAACTCTAAAAATTTCTAACTCACTAACAAGTTTAAAATTAGAAATTCAAATAAGGGACAAATATTTTTAATTAAAGTATTTAATTAATATAAGTGTCTTATAAATTCCAATGATACATGAAATTGTAACCCCGAATGCAGACCACACTACTGTCCATTCGAAATCGGCTATGGAATTTACGTCCGGATTTCCATCCGATATACCAAAGGAAAATTATAAAGCCCATATATTATATATATATTAAATTCGAATTTCCAATTTAAACCATTAAAATAATTAATCCAATTAATTTATTTTCATGCATAATATCTAATAATTTAACTTCTTTAAATTTCATAAAATCAAATTTTATGACTTTGAATATTTATGCATATCTACATGTTATGACATGTGATAATATAGGAATAGACACCTTAAGCTATATGACATGTTATTCAAATATTTCGAATTAAACATAATATAACATAAAAATAAAATTGCATTGACCAGGCTCTTATTTTTCCTCTACTAATCTGATTAGTAACCAAAGTTACCAAGGCATCCATTGGTCTTCAAAACTTGCTCCATGGAATGGTGTAAAGTCATTGGCGGAATTGGCTCCTCAATTACATAAAATTGATACAACTCAAAAATTTTACAAAGATAAATATTTACAAAACTTGTAAAAATAGGCCTTATGTCTTTATATTCTCAAAAGCAAAAGTTGTCACCCCCTGTGACGACCTATAGTGTATTTGACACACCGAAGCTCGTAATGATCGATCTATCTTTGAGCTAGCTTAACACACTATTGATCTTCCACCACGCTAAAAGCGTGCCAGAAGCTTCGGGGCTAATGTCAAGGGTAAAAACAAGCTTAAGGTCAGAATAGACTCAATTAGATGATACAACCCACTAGCACAAGATGCCCAATTGGGGAAGAGTTCAGCCCACGAGGTCTCACACTAATAAATCTCTCTCTCCAATTTAAAATGATATTTAATCCCAATAAATCAGGGATAGTTAATGCTCACGAATATCTCCAACAGTTACTTTGTTTTTGCTATTATAACACCCCAAACACTATAAATAGCGGAAGTGAAGGGAGAAGAAAAAACCTTACAGAAACTCTACCAATTTTGTGAGAGCATAGTAAGCTTTTGATTCTTCTATTAGTACAATCAATAAAATTGACTCGTGAACGTAGGCCTCTGACTTATTGAACCATGTTAAAAATAATATCTTACTTTTTTATTTTATTTAACTTCAGTGTTGTCCGATTTTGACCGTTAACATTGTATAATTAGTTTTATTCTATTGCCTGCAAAGTGCGACATAAACAGCCATATTTATTTAATTTAACGCTGGCCATTTCTGAATGTTGACTTCACGAAAAAGGTAGATAAATCATGATTCCAAGTGGTGGATTCATCTTATCTTATATCCAATGTGCAAAGATTTGTTGTCCAAAAGTATTAATGTCTTCAATATTTGTTAATAACGTGAATTCGAGTCATTATAGAATTAATTCTCATTATTTTAAAAAAAATTAATTGTATGGACAGATCTTTCCTAAAAATGAGAGTAAATTTTTGAACTCATAATTCATAAATAAATATTATAAATAATTTTGTATAATCATATCAATATAAAATAAAAAATCCAATGTTTAATTAGAAGTTAGAGATGATGCAATTCCACAACACGTACAATACGCAAATCACAATCTTTTTATACAAATCCAAAGTTGTTATGTATAATATTTAACTTTTAAATGTATATGATTTATTAATGGACCATGGTGATACTGTGTCAATAATGAAGTCTATCCTTTGATTAATGACTATATTATAATGTCCTGGCAGATCATTAATATAAAATAATAATATTAATAATAAAGTCTTGCGCATATTTATTTGGTATTTTCTTAGTCGGTAAATGATAAATAGTGATGTTACATGTGAAAAATTAGAATTAAAAAAAAATGACATAAAATAAAAAATTGTATCCCAATAGATGTGTATGGCTACATGAGTTCGAATAGTTAGAGGGATAGAAGATAAAAAATTAATTTAAATTTTATCCACTCTTCAATTTTTAAAAAAATATATCAATCACTACAAAAAAAAAAAAGGTATATAACATTTTGACGCTAAAAGTTATTAGCGTTGAAAATTTTTGACGCTAAAACGTGGACGAGAAAGACAATTAGCGTCGAAATAAAAAATTTCGACGCTAAAGACAACATTTTGCGTCAAAAATATTTCAACGTTAAAGTACGTATTTGGCGACGAATATTTTCGACGCCAAAAAGTTTATCTTTAGTGTCGAAATATTCGACGCTAAAGGTGATATAATATTAAAAAATATATATTATTTTATTACCTTTAGCGTCGGATATTTCGATGCAAAAAGGTATAAGAAAATTATTATTACAAATAAATTTCAAACTAATTTCATTACAAAAGTAATTAAATATGTTATAAAAAATTATTAAAATTTGTTATTAACAAATTATAATAATGATATTTTTATTGATATAAAACTAAAATTACAAAATTTATCACAATAAAAAATAAAAAATAATAAACAAAATGATAAAATACAATTTTCTAAATATTTCTCCATCTTCACTTTCATATTTTTATCTTCACTTTCATTTATTTTTCATTTTCTTCACTATCTTCATTTTCACCATTTCTTCATCTTCATATTCCCCTACAAAAATAAATAAATAAATAAATAAATATTAGATATTAATATAAAATACAAAATATCAAACAAAATACTTAAGGAAAAAATAATTTTAGAGAGGAAATAAGAGTATGAGAGAAAGAAAGTGAGAATATGAGAAATGAAAGAGTCAAATAACGGGAATTATTTCCGCCAAAATTTTGATTTTTAGCCTACAAATTTTTGACTTTAGCGTCGAAAATTCGTCGTTAAATGTAAAAAATTAAAATCCAATTTTATTAGGAGATAAATTCAAAATTTAGAAAGCGGGAATTCGAAAAATTTAAATTTACCCTTTATGGTCAAAATATTTGACTTTTAGCGTCGAAAATTCATCGTTAAATGTCAAAATTTTAAATCTAATTTTATTAGACGATAAATTCAAATTTTAGAAGGGGGAATTCGAAAAATTAAAATTAACCTTTAACGTCGAAATTTAGATTTGATGCTAAATGTTAACCCTTTAGCGTCCAAAAAAAATTTCGACGCTAATGGGTGGACCATTTATCATCCAAATAATTTTTCGACGCTAAATGGTGGAACCTTTAGCTTCGAAATAGAATTCGATGCTAAAACGTCAACCCTTTAGCGTCAAATAATTTTTCGACGCTAAAGGTTAGAACCTTTAGCGTCGAAATTTAGATTCGATGTTGAAGGGTTTATTGGCGTCAAATTTTTTTTTATCTAAATGTTTTGAGTAACATAAGTCTGTCTCACATCAAATGGGAAACAAATTTTATCTTTCAATTTTATGAAGATAGCATTACTTAAATTATAAATGAGAGACGAAACAGGGCCGGTCTCAGGGATAGTCCACATAAAGGTTGGTTGTGATATCAATTTTTGACATAAAATTGGGTCCCCAAGTCTAAAACTAGTTTTAATCTATTGTATATATTTTATCTAAAAATTTATCAGTAAATACCATATTTTAAGAACTCACATAGGTCTCCTAAAACTTGAGATCGCCCCTCCGATGAATAGATTGATTTTTATTATTATTATTATTATTATTATATTATTATTATTATTATTATTATTTTTATTATTATTATTATTATTATTATTATTATTATATTTGACAATTCCCTCCTACAATTTTCCACTTATCCTTTATAATTTTCATAATACATCGTCACCTTTTGAATTCAATTTTTCAATTTAAAAAAATGATTATTTTGTTATTGATAGGAATTTTCATAAAACATTTTTGTCATTTAGGGGCAAGAAAGAAATCTAAAACTGCAATGATGTAACTGAAAGGAAAAATATAACATTATTAGATATAGTTGGATCCGAAACTAAGCTAACTTTATTAGGGATTAGCACTAGAAATCGCCACTTTTCTTCTAAACAGAGTTCCACCAAAAATTATCAATATAACCTTCAGGAATTATGGACCGGTTCATGAGAAGTCATAACTTGATATTGTGATGCTTATGTCAAGCACGCACATTAAGACAAATTAAAGGAACGAGACGATACTTGTTCTATAATTCAAGTTAGCAAAAATATTTTGTCTCACGCTATTTTCCTAGAAGAAAACCTTCTCCTAAGAAAGGCTAGTAGGAGTAGACTTAATCTTGATGAAACCCAAGAAACATAAAATGACACAAAATCGCTTAAGGGTCCCAAGAAGGTAGCAACGGAACAACCATAAGATGAAGAACTTTGACGACCTAGTAGGGACCGACATAAACCTAAAAATATGGGTATCTCATTGATGAAGGGCATTAGGATATCATTGAAAATGATTATCCCACTAGTTATCAAAAGGCGATGAAGGGCATTGACTCTAGTAAGGGGCTTGTGACAATGGCATTTGAAATGGAATCAATGGTAGAAAACTAAATTTGGGACTTGGTGGATGCACTTATTAGGAAAAAAGCCAAAGGTTGCAAATGTAACTTCAAAAGAAAAACTGATGCTGATGGCAACATCCAAACCTATAAGGCCATGTTTGTAACGAAAGGTTATAGACAAATCGAATGGATTGACTATGAGAAAACCTTCTCACTTGTTGTCATAGTGAAGTCCATTAGGATCTTATTAGCTATTGTTGCATACCTAGATTATGATATTTAGAAAATAGATGTCAAAACATCATTCATTAATGGAAGCCTTCAATAGGATGTGTACATGACATAACCCGATGGTTTTATGTAACGACCGGAAATCCCGTCGATCGACAATCTCGACTACTATTTTATTCTGGGACGATTATTCATAATATAAGTTATTTTGAACACATATACACTCATGAGGCGACCTTGGGGACAATCGATATTCCTTACAAAATTATATGACGTTTCACTACGGACAGCCCACGGTATTTGGGCCATAAGTTTCTCATACGAACTTCGTTTTTAATGACTTTTACATGATCGGAAAACTGAGATCGAGACCTACAACTTTCACGTTGAATATTTTTCCAAAATCAAACCAGAAACAGGTAAAAAAATACAAGTCAAAATTCTAGATGAATAGTGTCGCAGACCTATCTAGGAAAATCTCAAATTTTCCCCACATTTCTACACTTTTCTACATTTTTTCAAATATCAAATAAGTCCTAGTATATAAGGAGGTTACTATTCAATGTTTCATAAAAAAACAATTAGAAAAAGAAGAAAAGATAGAAAGGATATGTGAGGGGGAGAGGGGAAGAAGAAGAAAGGAAGAAGAAAAAGAAGAAAGAAGAAAGAAGAAAGAAAAAGAAGAAATGGGTAATACCCATTCATCAAGCAAGAAGGAAGAAATGAACAATAATGAGGAACTTATAGGAGGATGGAAATCCAATAAAATGAGATCATTGCAGGAATTACAATTTCCTTCAACGAAGCGGTATAACACCAGCCAGATTCCAATCAGTGAGTGGACACACTTTTTCTTAAGTTGATTTTACTTTATAATGGTTTTTAATATAAGACTTTTATTTTCTGCATTTAGGGCGTTAGACAATCTCGTTATCAGTTACGTTTGCTTAGCATGTTTTGAGAACTGATTTAGAAAAGAAATATTTTCAAAACATGAGTTCTATGTTCTCGAGGCATGAGGGAAAAACCCACCTCAGTATGTAACTTGTTACAGACTTGGAATTGACGGATGACATGTGCATATGTAGATGACTGGGGGGACGGTGATACGTAACGCCATCAGACCCTAGTTCAGGACTAGGGAAGACAAATGCCCCTAGATCCTAGTTTCAGAGCTTGAAGGGTAGCATAGATCCGCACACCCAGCTCTAGTTCAGTGGCTTGGGGGACGGCGATATGTAACGCCCCAATACCACTAGTTTCAGGGACATGAGTGGCATGCTTTAGGGGACGGTGATACGTAACGCCCCAAAGTCATGGATTTGCACTCCTGGCTCTAGTTAGGCATATTGGGGGACGGTGATACGTAACGCCCCATACGTCAAGTTTTTCAGAGAAAAATCAGTTTTTCAGATATCAGGTTTTTGGAAAACTGTGGATGCTAGTTTTCGCCCGAGGTCCACAATCGTGAATTTGTAGGTTGGGGGCACTAGTGATCCTGCAAAACAAAGGTAGAATAAGCGATGAGTACTGCCCACCGGTGTAGGGGGTGCCATGGGCACTCCGACGCTCAAGTCAGTATGAAGACAAGTGGTGTAAATGGAAGATCAAGGCTAGAAATTACCTTGACTTTTGTTGACTGCCGTGAGGGCGGTGGCTGGTTTTTATGGAGTGAGAAGCTTAAAGAGCTCAAGTGTGAAGGCTAAGACTTGAATACCTCTCCTTTGAATTGTGTTGCTATTTTATAGGTAGAGAAAAATGACTTCGTTAATTGGAATGAGCCCCACAACGTGCTCATGTATTTGATAAAAGATCATCAGCATGTGGGAATATGCTCGGTGTTAGGAAAAAGAGGGAAGTAGTTGGAATATAATTAGATAGGATTGTCTTGAACCAATTGGTTTAATTATAGTCCAAAAATACTAAATTTTATGGGCCGGGCCATTGTCTTTGGACTTTGTTTGGTGTTGGGTCTGAAGTGAAAAGACGGTTTTACCCTCGGGTGTAATTTTGTCCCGTACAGTTTGTTCCATACTCTTTAAACATGGAGAGTAATTTTTCGAGTGTATCATTTGGGACTGATCTTGATATGTAAACGTTTTGTCTAGATTGCCATAGGTTAAGGCTTCAACATAACTCTACAAGAAACGTGGGGAATGTTCCTAGTCGGCTGAACCAGTTGAAGGCCAGGTCTCGGATTAACTCTGCATAAGCCATGGGGAATGTTCCCAGACGACTGCACCTGTTGAAGGTCAGGATAATCCCCATAATACGGGTCCAAAAACCATGGGAGTCTTTAATGTCGTTTAGACCAGATGAAGACCCAGTTTCTATTTGACTCTACTTGAGTCAATAGGGAATGATCCCAGTCGACTGAACCAGATGAAGGTCGGGACAATCTCCATACTACTGGTCAAATGACCAGGGGAGTCTTCAATGTCGTATGGACCAGATGAAGGCCAGGTCTTGAACTTGACTCTACATGAGTCATGGGGAATGTTCCCAGTCGACTGAACCTGATGAAGGTCAGGGTAATCCCCATACTACGGGTCCAAAGACCAGAGGAGTCTTCAATGTCGTCTGGACCAGATGAAGGCCATGTCTTAAACTTGACTCTACATGAGTCATGGGGAATTTTCCTAGTCGACTGAACCTGATGAAGGTCAGGATAATCCCCATACTATGGGTCCAAAGACCAGGGGAGTCTTAAATGTCGTCTGGACCAGATGAAGGCCAGGTCTTGAGCTTGACTCTACATGATTCATTGGAAATGTTCCCAGTCGACTAAACCTGATGAAGGTCAGGATTATCCCCATACTACGGGTCCAAAGACCAGGGGAGTCTTCAATGTCGTCTGAACCAGATTAAGGAAAGGTCTTGAACTTGATTCTACATGAGTCATGGGGAATGTTCCCAGTCGACTGAACCTGATTAAGGTCAGGATAATCCCCATACTATGGGTCCAAACACCAAGGGAGTCTTCAATGTCGTATGGACCAGATGAAGGCCAGGTCTTGAGCTTGACTCTACATGAGTCATAGGGAATGTTCCCAATCGACTGAACCTGATGAAGGTCGGGATAATCCCCATACTATGGGTTCAAAAACCAGTGGAGTCTTTAATGTCATCTAGAACAGATGAAGGCCAAGTCTTCTACTTGACTCTGTCTGAGTCAATTGTTCCCAATTAACTGAACCTGGTAATGTTGACAATGACGTACGTGTCAAGCCCCAGAAGTTTTGTCAAGTGGAATGGCTTCACATCAATTGTCTATTCGAATATCATCAACAGGAAAATCCACTTCATTCTGAGTTTATATTTTTGAATCGACTGAAATATTTCCACAAATATTCCCATAAGAATGTCGACTGGATTATTCATACAATGCTCTATACATGCATGTCACCATTGTATCATGCAGCGTCGACTTGAGTATACTCTCAAACATTCTTGTATACGCATGTCGACTGAAAAGATTATATGAATTCTTTCTACATGTATGTCAATTGGAGTATACCTACAATCACCTCACATAAGAATGTGGACTGAAATAATCATATGAAATCATCACTCATGCATGTCGACTGGAGTGTACCTGCAATCACCTCACATATGCATGTCGACTGAAATAATAACATGAAACATTCTCCCATGCATGTCGACTGGTGTATAAATACTTCACAAATATATGGACTAGAATACATATAAGGGTCCACATAAGTATATCGACTGAGACAATCTTACTAAGAGTCTTATAATGATGTCGACTGGAGTATACCAGAAATCAACTCATATATGCATATCGACTGAAATAAATGCTTGAAAGATTCATTCCTACATGTCGACTGGAGTGTACCTACAATCATCTCACATATGCATGTCGACTGAAATAATAACATGAAACATTCTCTCATGCATGTCGACTAAAAGAAAATTACAAAGAATCATATATTAATGTCGGCTGATATAAGCATGCAGACTCTTCATAAAGAAATGTTGACTGAAATTCTATGCTCATTTATATGTTGTGTCGAATGAAACAATATGTCAAGGTTTCACTCTGGAGGAACTGATTCCAATAAAGGGATGAGCTACCTTCCGAATTGACAGATGCCATCCAATCGCCTCAGCTATTTTTATTACGATACTACTCTTGGAGGGAAATTGGGACTAAGGATGTTTAGAGCCCAAGTTCATTAAATAAAACCCTAATGGGATTTTTGAGACATTTTTTTGGAGGGAATTTGAAGTGCCAAAATGGAGTGTATAAGAATGGGTTTTGAGAGTCATTTTGTCTCACACAAGAATTCATTTCGATTGGCAAGTTTAGGAAAGCTCTTCTGATCTTCAAGGTACTATCCACATCCTTCTTCATATTCTTCAATTTCATCAATTGTTCATCGTGTAGATTCAAATTGTTCTTAGTCTAATAGGTTATTTGATCTTGAAAAATATAGTGAAACCTTTTGATTTTGTTTGAGGTTTAGACCGGTTTAGATCTTCTAAGGAATAGAAACTTTAGGAAACTAGTATTTGTTTCTTTGTCGCTTGAAAAATGTCGAGTGAGGATTCGTTGGGTAGTTTAGGTGAACAAATTGATAAGTATATTGAACAATCTCTGAATGATTTTAGTGATGAAGAGACTTATAGGGATTGGTCGTATGAAGATTTAATTGAGGATGTACTTGTATCAATAGCTAAACCACCGTTAGGAGTACCTACTGATGCGACACATCTGAGTTCATTGCCTGCCATTGGAGAGTCGAGTGTGGTTCCAAGCATGAGTAAACCAATAAATATTCTAACTAAGAATCCAGCTAGTCGAGTGACCGAAAAATCAATGAGAGAGATGAAATTGAAGTATAGGTTTCCTCCATCAATAAAAGTAAGGTTAGCATCGTCGACTGAAAGGATAGATTACAAAATTCTTGGGTGGATTGGGTTTTACGAACGCCCATTTATAGATGGATTCAGATTCCCCATTCCAAAGTTAGTATGGGAAATGTTGAATCATTACCAGTTGTCTTCTTCTCAGCTAATGCCAAACACTTGGAGGATCATACTGTCGATTGAGTGTTTGGATTTTGAATTGGGGATCGAGTTTGGGTGAAAGACCTATTATGTACCTACTATATGAAGGAGCACCTGAGAAAAAAAGGGAGGTATCACTTGTATCTCTGCCACAAGAGGGAGCATTTGGTGTTGGGGCTCACAACGAATGACAATGGGGGATTGGCATAAAATTTATTTCTTTGTGAGAGGGGAGAGTGTGTTTGGGTCGAATGGGAGTGGAGATATACCTGAACATTGGAACTCGTCGAGTGAGCGTTTTCATCCTTACCTTTATAGTTTGTATTTATTAATTGTATGACTGAAATTCCCTTACTTTTCTCTTTTCAGGTCTTCAGTTGAATAGAAAATTTGATACTACCAGTCAAGTCGTATCAAACATAAAGTTCATCCTCAGCTTGCCCGATTCTAAGAGGAATTGGAGAACCGCTTTTGAAAAGATGAGACTGAGGTTAACCCCATTGTGGAAGGAAGTCTTTGATTCAGAAGGTACCCAATTGGCTTTGTGTAAGCATATATTGGCCGTGATATTGTACACTTGGGCGATTGAAGTTACATTTAGGGAGCTACTATTTTTAAAACCTCTGACCCCCGAAGAGTTTTTATGCACAGCTAAACTTATGTCAGGTCCGTTTAAGGTGTCTAATCTTGATGAAATGAGAAGCCGGAGAAGGATAAGGAAATCCAAAGGGAAGGAGCCTGAAGTCGTTGAAGTGGAAGTTCCCAAACCAATGGAAGTCACTTCGGCTTATGTTCCTGCCTCAATGATACAGGCGATTGAGAAGGCCTCCGCTGCTAAAAAAATGAAAGCTATAGTCGAAGTGGATGAAGATGCAGAAATTGTTATAGTGAGAATTCCTCACGGGTCCACTGCAATTTTGGATCCCTTTAGCCTTTCCAAATTTTTTAAACGTATCCTCCTTGAAGAAGACGAGCAACGGTTGACCGAGCTCGGTCCAACGGAAACTAGTAAAAGGATTGATGCTTTGAGTTATCATGTACTTATAAAGAATAATTATGTGTATATATATTTTTTATATGTCGAATGGGAGATATTAAGTGAAGTTTGTTTTAGGTCATAGAGTGTGGCCTCTTTATGTAAGAGTATGCTGAGTTGAACCAAATGAGGATGAGGGATTTAGAGAAGGCCAACACATCTGTCAGAAAGGATTTTACTGAATTGAAAATGAATTTTGATGCTTATGAAAAGAATTTACGAAAAGTTGAGAAGGAATTGAAGGAGACTCAGGCGACATTAAAATTAGAGAAGGAGGTATCAGAAGTAACCAATGAAACATATAAGGAAAGTGTGGAGAACTTGTCGAATTAGAAAAGCGAATTGCTCGAACAACTTGAGGTGGTTCCTTTTGAATCGATGATGCAAGGGATGAGCAATCTAATGAAGGAATATCTAGCTGGTTAGCATATTGCCTGTAAGCCGAATAAATGGATCAGAGAATAGGCTGGCTGCTGGGCTATCCCTTACGAGCGAAGGTGAAGAAGGAGAAGAGAAGGGGGAATAAGTTATTTCGAAGGAGGTAGTTGAAGAGCAAGTGGTCACTGACTTTACTTCGATATTTTTGGCTCCAAGCTCTTGGGCCAAGTTTAGACCGGCTATGAGGGCTTCGTATTCGGCTTTATTGTTGGAGACTCTAAAGTTGCACTTGACTGCCTGCTGTAATATGTCGCCTTCGGAAGTGGTAATCACAATCCCTAACCCACACCCACAGTTATTGCTTGATCCCTCGACTGCAAGCTTCCATGTGGTTGAAGGATGGATACATTGGATCTCCTGTTCAGTTGGTGCCTGTAGACTGGGACTGAAGTCAGCTAGAGAATTTGTGAGGGCTTGTGATTTGATTACAGTGCGTGGTTGATATGTGATGTCGTGTTCTCCAAGCTCCACAGCCTATTTCGTCAGTCTTCCTGAAAGCTCAGGCTTATGGAGTATGCTTCTCATTGGATACGATGTATAAACCATGATTAGGTGCCCTTGAAAATATGGTCGTAGCTTCCTAATTGCCATTACTAAAGTCAATACCAATTTTTCCATATGAGGGTAGCGTGACTCTGCATCTAATAGTGCCTTACTCACATAGTAGACTGGGAGTTGTGTCCAATTTTCTTCTCTGATCAAGACTGCACTTACTGCTCGTTCTGAGACTCCTAAATAGAGAAAGAGCCTTTCATTGTCGAGTGGCTTTGACAACAAATGTGGAGAAGACAGGTACCGTTTGAGTTCTTTTAATGCTTCCTCGTAGGCTGGAGTCCATTCAAAGTTCTTTGCTTTTTTTAAAGCGGAGAAGAATAAAAAACTTTTATCTGTTGACTTGTAGATGAATCTGTTAAGTGCAACAATTCTCCCAGCTAGTCGCATGACATCTTTTGGATTTGTGGGAGAAGGAATATCGATTATGGATTTGATATGAGCTGGATTGGCTTCTATTCCTCGTTGTGTGACCATATACCCAAGAAATTTCCCTGAAACGACACCAAAAGCACATTTTGTCGGATTTCACTTAATGACATATTTCCTCATTGTGTCGAATGCATGTTCCAAATGTGATAGGTGTTGTTATACTTCTAACGATTTTACCAACATGTCATTTATGTAAACCTCAATTGTTTTCCAAATTTGTTGAGAAAATATTTTGTTTACCATGCGCTGATAAGTGGCTCCAGCATTCTTGAGGCCGAATGACATCACTTTGTAACAATATATACTTCTATTGGTGACAAATGCAGTCTTCTCTTTGTCATTTGGGTGCATGAGGATTTTGATTTTAGCCTGAATACGCATCCATGAAACTTAACAGTTCATGGCCTGCTGTAGCATCAACCATCGAATCAATATGAGGCAAAAGGAATAAATCCTTGAGGCATGCCTTGTTCAAATCTGTGAAGTCAATACAGACTCACCATTTCCAATTTTTGTTTCGTACTACCACCATATTAGCTAACCACTATGGGAATTGAACCTCCTTGACAGCTTCATTTTGTAATAATTTTTTGACTTCTTCGTCAATGATCTGATTTCTCTCCGGGGTGAACTTTCTTCTCTTCTGCCTGATAGGAGGGTAGCTTGGGTCTATATAGAGCTCATGAGTGATTAATTCTAGATCGATTCCGGTCATATCTTCATGAGACCAAGCAAAGCAATCATGTCGCTCTTTCAAGAAATCAATTAAGTCGGCTCGCAGCTTGGGATCTAGATTAGCTCCAATCTACGCTTTGTGATCAACATGTTGTGGGTGAATTTGGACCTCGTCAAGTTCCTCTATGCTTGGCAAATTTGGTGGTGGAGCACCAAATCTCTTCATTAATTGCTATGCCGACTGAGGTTTTGCTTTCAAAGTCATCTGGTAACAACTTCTGGAAGCAGATTGGTCCCATTTTATGTATTGGATTCCCCACCTGGTGGGAAATTTAAGCACTTGATGATAAGTAGATGAGTCTGCCCTCATCTCATCAATCCAATGTCTGCCAACAATTAACTTGTAGGCTGAGGGACAGTCGAGAACAAGAAAAGTTGTCATCTTATTGATTCCTCCTGCGTAGACTGGGAGAGATATCTCCCCTGAGGTGAATTTCTGTTCGCCGCTGAATCCAATAAAAACAGTTGACCTTCTGTTGATTTTTTCAATATTGGCTTCCATGTCAGAAATGGCAGTTTTGAAGATGATGTTTGCTGATGAACCTGTGTCAACTAGAACTCATTTGACCATAAGGTTTGCAACCTGCAAAGAGATCACCAGCGCGTCATGATGAGGATTCATTTGACTGGAGTTGTTGTCATCCGGAAATTCAATCGTTAGGTTCGTAAACATCCATTCTATTGACATAGAAAATACCCATTATTGCTGCTTTGGAATTTCGTTTCGCGGCTGAGTATGAGATACCGCTGACTTAAGATCCACCAGAAATAAAACTTACAGTATTGTTGATTGGCGGTGGTCGTGCTGAACCATCTTTTTGTTCTTCTCTGCGGGCCATCGTAGCTTTGCCTTTCTCTGTGAGCAAATCTCTCAGGTGTCATTTATTCAGCAACTCCAATACCTTCAATCTCAGTGCTACGTAATCTGCTGTCGTGTGTCCATAATCCCGATGAAATTCACACCATTTGCTGGTATCATTCTTGGTGGAATAATCTCTGGTGCGTGGGGGCCATCTTACTTCGTTCCCCATTTTCTTGTAGACTGAAACCAATTCTCCTGGGGAAACAGTGAAATTGTAGTCTGGGAGTCTTTCCCCATTTACAGATTTGTGTTGTACCATGTATGGAAAGGGTTGACGCTTTAAGTCTCAGTTGAAATGTTGATGCACTTTTTGATGATTCTTTTTGTCTGTTGGCCGCGGTGCTTTGCTGGAAAATTATTTTTGTCATTTGGGAGTATTTTGAATTCTATCACTCTGGAAACCATAAGAATTTTCTTTCCTTTTGTTTCTCTTGTCTTCTTCCCATCTTATTTCAATTTGGGCCGGAGCCATAACCTCGTCCATTGTGTAGCATCGAAATTTAGTGGCTTCTTGTAGAGCCCACTACCAAAGAGTAAACCATTTCTGAATGATTCTACTGCAGTGGGCTGGTGGAGATCTGGGATAGTTATCATTTCTTTATTGAAGCGAACCATGTAGCTTCGTAAAAACTCTCATTTTCATTGCTGGATGGCGTAAAGGTCGTCTGAAGTTTTTTCAATCTTGCAAGAGCTTGCGAAATGCTCTACAAACTTATCTGCCAACTGTTGATATGACCCAATGGATCTGTATGGGAGATTGATGAACCAAGTTAGGGTCAGACCCGCCATTGTTTATCCAAATCCTCTGCATATTCCAGCTTCCCATTGTCGATGGGTTAGGCCTGTTGACATCATCATATACTTATAGTGGATGATGTGGTCGTCTGGGTCAGTTGATCCATCATACATTTTCATATCTGGAGGGCTGAACTTCCTTGGTAGTTCTATGGAAGTGATAGTCTCAAAAAATGGTGTGTCAAAAATTGTTTCGGCTCGGCTTTTCCTTATCGGTAGCTTGACACCTGGCAGGCTGGACAAAATTACTTCTTTGAATTCTAACATTTCTTTGCGCATGTTAGAAGCGACTTGTTGAGCTTGGTCGACTGGAGAGATTGGTACACTGGTATGATTTCAGGTATGGTCGCCTGGGGAAAGATTATCATTTGCCACATCATTGAAAGTTCCCAAAAGATTGGATGAGACCATATGATTGTTGGGATTATCAAGAGTCTCATTTGGTTGAGAGGTTGGAGAGATTTGTTCCAACAGCCTCTGAAGGTTAATGTTGGAGTTTCGCATGGTCAGGTTCTCCTCCTCCAAAGTTCGTAATCGTTCTTGCAGCAAAGTTATTTGTGCTGCCACTGGGTCAGGTGTCTGCTCACTGCTTGAAGCCATTAGTGAGGGTGCGTTAGGAACTCGTAGATTGAAAGATCTTTGTTTGCTATAGATCACTAAGGCCCAACGGTGGGCGCCAAATTGTGGATGCTGGTTTTCATACAAGGTCCACAATCGTGAATTTATAGGTTGGGGGCACTAGCGATCCTGCAAAACAAAGGTAGAGTAAGCGAGGAGTACTACACACCGGTGTGGTGGGTGCCGTAGGCATTCCGATACTCAAGTCAGTATGAAGACAAGTGGTGTATAATGGAAGATCAAGGCCGAAAATTACCTTGACTTATGTTGACTGCCGTGAGGGCTGTGGCTGGTGTTTATGGAGTGCGAAGCTTAAAGAGCTCAAGTGTGAAGGCTAAGACTTGAATGCCTCTCCTTTGAATTATGTTGCTATTTTATAGGTAGAGAAAGATGACTTCGTTAGTTGTCATGAGCCCCACAACGTGTTCATGTATTTGATAAAAGATCATCAGCATGTGGGAATATGCTCGGTGTTAGGAAAAAGAGGGAAGTAGTTGGAATAAAATTAGATAGGATTGTCTTGAAGGAATTGGTTTAATTATAGTCCAATAATACTAAATTTTATTAGGCGGGCCATTGTCTTTGGGCTTTGTTTGGTGTTGGGTCTGAAGTGAAAAGACAGTTTTACCCTCGGGTCTAATTTTGGCCCGTATAAAACGAGTTTTCAGAGATCAGATAGTAGAAACAGTTTTCAGAAAACAGACATTTCGGAAACTATTTTCAGAATGAAATTTTCTAAAATAAGGTTACAGATCCAAACTTTTAAAAGCGAATTTCAGAAAAGTTAAAGAAATTCCGGATAGAAATCTAAAAATAGTTCAGTGTTTTTCAGACAAGCAAAAATGATTTTCATATAATTTGGTTTTATGAAAGAACCTTGGTTTTGAATTAAACATTTTCATTATAGTATTCTAGTATTTATCGTCCACTCACTTAGAACGTTCAAACAATCTAACCCCCTCCCAGTGTTTTATTTTGCAGGACCCTGGAGGACGTGCTCGGAAGGATGGATACTAATGCCAGTCACTTGAGGGTCTGAGTCCACCAGTCAGAGATTGAGTTCAGTCAAGTTAAGTAAAGTCTAGTCCATATAGTGGTATACTAAAGATTTGTGTGAGAATTCATGTATAGAGTTATTGAGATAGTTGATATTTGTACGTTTAGTCGTATGTGAATTATTTAGTACTATGTCATAGTTTTGAGCACTGGTCCCATATAAGAGATTGTATTTGAAAAGAGTATCAGTATTGTTCACAGTCAGAAAGTAATAGGCTTAGGGAGATAGTATGGACTATTCCTTGCCGGTAGCATTTTCCAGATCGTTGATGTTACATTTTATTTCTAAGGAGTCTCATGATTAGATTTGTAAGCAAAAGACTAGTATGCTAGGTACTACCTCTCAAGTATCTGATCCTCGAGTACTTCCTCTATTCCCATAGACAGGTCAGTAAGAATCCATAAGTTATTTGAATATTTTCTTAGTAAAGTGACAAAAATTCTTGTTCTAGTAAGGATTCTTTTGTAGTAATCCTGGTTTATTAAGCCGTAGTCCAAGAAGAGTTGGGAGAGCACATAATAAATTTCTAAGAATAGTTACCCAAGGGAGTGGGAAAAGAAAGTTATAAGAAGTAAGGAAGAATATATAGATGTTAAGATGTTTAAGAAACCAGAGACAAAGAAAAGTAAAGAGACATAATAAGAGAACAGTTTTAAAGATACCTACTTTGTGAAGTACAAAGGGAAAGAAAGATTGAAGAAAGGTAAAAGATAAAATGCAGATGCTTAAGCAATTAGAAGTAATTAGAGGTAAAGATATAGAAACATATGAATAAGGAAGAACATAACCTTTAGTACTAAAAAGAATGGAATAAGCCCGAGTAAGAGGAAAAAAAAAACCTAGGTACGGTTCATTCCTTTCTCGTAAGATTCCTTCTTTCCTAGTAAGACTCCTCCTCTCATCAGAATATTTCTTCAACTATATCCAATAACCATTAATATCTTCCATAGGTAAAAAGTTTCCCGAGTAATGAACAATAAACAAGAATATAAAAGAAGCAAGAAATCAGAATGAGACGTGGGAGTTCCAATAGATAAGAGATGAAAAGAGGATGAAAAATTTTAGACCCCAAACCCAGGCTCACAAGTACCCAAATAAAGGCAAAAAGGATTAACTCAAATGCCCCCAAGAGATCTTACATAGACATGATCCTGAGTTACCTAGATTCACATTCCTTGGTGATATCGATTAAGGAGGTCATCTTGACAAGTCTACCTCATACCCATCTTTCATGAATAATAGACTTTACTAGGACATAAGAGTACCGAAACGAGAAATATTGACACCCGTAGAGAAGTAAAATATTCATCCCAGTTTATTCCAGCATAGAAAGAGATAATAGTATGAAGCCCAGTTCCCATAACAGCAATATTAAAAGACAAAAGTAGTAAATTTGGTAGGAAAATTGTGAAAGAATAAAAGGACATACCCATGGAATTGGAAATATTCAAGAGTTAATAAATGTACCCTTACGAACAACAAAGCTAAATGATATAGTTATATTCTATAATAAGAGTGAAGAATAGAAGTTTAGGAAGAAGCCCAGAAAAATGAATCAGTACTAGTTTCAGCACCTCAGTATAGAACCAAGAGATAAGGAAAAAAGATAAATAAGATGAAGATTGTAATAAGAGAGTTCAGTATATGTAATGACATAGAAGATGAAACTTGAAGGTATGAATATAAAGCAGAGACTTCAGGAAAAGCGATGAAAGTTGAGGAATCCTAAATCATGATATAGACGAAGTAGTTTCTAATGGAACGGGTAGTGATTTTTCCCTTCCGGTAGTCCCAAACTCTAAGTAAGTTTATGGACACTTAACTAGATCATCACTAAGCTTATGAAAATAATTGAAACGTGGGTTCACAGATCCATATGGAATGTATGTACACACCCTTCTACTTAGAATCCAGTAAGGAAAATAATCAGTAAGGAAGCATGTTTGACAGAGAAGGCGGATTATGGGATAGTTAGATCGCCAAGCCAACGACTGCAACATGGCATAGATAAGAATCATAAAACGGTAATATTTTTTTCATAAGATAGAATAATTTGAAAACATTGAAGATGGAGTTAAAATCTTGAAATTCTCATTGAATTAAAGAACTTTAAGTAGGCAAAGACTCAGAAGAGTAAAGAACCAGAAAGGAAAATTTCTCAGGTAGATAGCATATGAAGAATCTCATCGAATTGCGATGAAAAAACTAGTAAAGGAATAGTACCCGAACCAAATGACTCAATAGAGAAATCTCGAGTAATCGAAAAAGATGAAGTTTTCAGGAGAGTATAGACGAAAGAAGTTAAGGAATTGAGATAAAAATCTAAGTAAGCGGAGTGAACTACATAAGGAGAAATAATAAAGAAAGTATAATAGGACTCTGAGAGTAAACGATGATTGCAGACAGTCAAGTAACAGAGACTAGTGAAGGAAATACCGAGGTAATATAATGGAGTTTCTAGAGAGCATAACTGTAGAATAGGTAGTATGACTTATAACCGGAAAAAGGATCAAGAATGAAGTTGAAGCAAGAAACTCAGGAAGTATCTAGCAAGAAGAATCTTATTATGAAAATCGAAGCCATATTTCTAATACCATTGTAAAGGTAGGTGGTGAGACTACCACCACCGGGAAGATATCAGGACCAAATCCCACCCTCTCAACCCCTCTACAGACATCAGCAGCAAAGAGAGACTTCGGTAATTACCTCAAAACTATTCCTAGAAATGAATGGATACGTAGTAAAAATGGAACCGAAATATAAAAAAATCCTCAGATTTAGCACAAGAACGTGGTAAAGAGGAAGGAATCGGTGTTAAGTAAAGGTTTAGAAGAAAAATAGTCTATAAGAGATGATTAAGAGAGAAAATACTAGTCAAGCAATTACATAATGAAAAAGGAACAACCGTAGACAGAACCAAAGAATTATAGAAGTTGATACCCCTGCAAATAGAAAGACAAAAGCATAGACCATAGGAGTTCAATTATAGATTAAAGTAAGAATGTTGGATAATATGACCCATAGCGTCACTATTTGCACAGATCATTGTGTTGTTGTAGCAAATAACTATGTAACAAGGAAATTGCACTCTCGTCATTTGTGATTAGATCACCATAGATATAAATGAAGAGAGGTCCCTATGATTAGTTCCTGGATTGAGATGATATGAGACAGTATCAGTCCACGAAGGATTAATCATTAAATATCCCTAGCCGTAGTAATTATCGAGACTGGACATCGATAATGCGGAATAGGCTAGTATTGCACTTGTGCGCGTTATGAGGGCACAACCGCATAGTTCTCATATATATAGTATTGGATACTTGTGCAAGTGCGATAGGAGGTCGTGTTTCACCGATAGTATGGGAAACAGCTTCGCTCTGGATAGACCCTTCGGAATCCAATTGGTATTATGACTAGGTGTCTATGGGAGGCCGAAATCAAGGTAGGTGTGTATAGTCTTAACCTGAGACTTACATCGCTAATACTTACGACAATCGGTAAACTTTGGTTTTGGTGGTGGGGGGATCTTAACTGGTTCTGTGTTCACCTCTTCTGGGTTTATCAGAGAGTCGTAGTGTATTGGATGTGATGTCGAGACGGAAGTATCACTCCAGTCATAGTGGAGATGATGTCACGCAGGATACGGTATTAGTGCTCTTAAGTGATTGCGCATCCAATCGTGATATTATGACCAGGTCATGAATATCCGATTATAGAGACTAGTTACCAGACATCCGATATGTGTTTCGGACGGGGCAGACACTTATCCAGCCCAGCCCTAGCACGTGACTATCCGATACTGGACCGATATGCACAATACATTAGTATACTACGCTTGATACAGATCATGATATTCTTAGATGGATATGTCCAGAGAATTGGGGACTTGGTGCTTTGCTAGGAGTCGACCTTGTCTCGTAAATCGGTAGAACGTAGTACTTGGTATGTACGTGATTCGGATACTCCGACGACCGTATTTACTGCCAATATATCCGGGGATCTCATGGGTCGCTTCCGATAATCCACCGATGACGCACAACTTGCACTCTTGAATAATCTGGGATATATAGATGAGAAGAGAAAATTAATCTAGGATTGATTACGGCGATATTTATCCAGGATAAAATATAGTCTAGAGAGAGATAACGATTAATTTGGAATTAATCGGTAAATTATATATTCGATGTATTAAACGAAATTAGATTTCGACGCGGAATTAAAATTAGATTTTAATTCGGGCAAACGAGTTAATTTAGAATAATTCGTTGCGACGTAAATAATAATTTCGCTAGCCGCAATTATTCGATTTAATTAACGTCGCGACGTAAGCTCGGTATTTCAGAAATATCGAACCCGAACGCGTGAGTGCACGTGGGCCCACTTTCATTGGAAACGTGTGGGGCCCACATGACACATGTCATTTTATGCATTATTTAATTGTTAATGCATTGCATGGTGATAGTGTACATTACACTCAATGGTTTTGCATGGAGTTTGAGTGTTAGACACTCTAAGCCATTGCATGATTTGTGTCATAAGTTTATTATTAATTTAATAAATATTATGGCATAAATATAAATTGATTTTTGGTAACAAAAATCAATTGACAACACATTTATTTTTCTCTCAAACTCTCTCCTCTCCTCACACCAAAAGCATGAAATGTTCACTGGTTTGGAACCAGAAAGGCGTGAACAAAGGGAAGCCAAGAGTGGTTTCTCATGGTGAGAATCAAGTGCTAGCACACTTACAAGTCTTGCGAAGGTGGTAGGGAGGTTCACCCATGAGGCGGACTCACATCGACGGAGTTTGGAGCTTCGTTTTGAGACCCGAAACAGCGAAGACAGTGAGCATGGACTGGTTGCAGTGGCGTGAGCAAGGCAGTGCGTTTTTGGCCTTCGTTCGTCTTCAATTCGACATAACCGATCAATGTGAGTATTCGCTACCTCCGTTGATGTATTCACGCATGTTTTCATTGCTTGTTTGATCTTGGGACCTTAGAATAAACCAACAATGGCATCAAGAGCTTATGTTGCAAGCATGAAAAATGTAGGGCTTAAAATTTGGGTAAATGTTTGTTGAGCATGATTTGAATAAATTGATTTTTTGAGTATGCTTATAACATGTTTTTAATGTGCATTTTGGTTGGACCAATTTGTTGAAAATTGATTTGGAATAATTTTCCCCAATTTATTCACCTTGGCCGAATGTGTGTTGGTTTTTGGAGTTCTTGGAATTTTTCATTTTAATTCATTGGATGAGTTATAATGATAAAGGATGATGTTAATTTGAAGTCAATTTGATTGAATTTTGAGTTGAACAAAAATCCCCAAAATCTTACCTTGGCCGAATTGGTGTATATGCCCTAATGTCTTGGTGATTTTGATTTTTTGACATTCAATGTGTATGAAATCATTCGGGAAGTTAATATGTTGTCGATTGTGTAATTAATCGGATTGAATTCAAATCGGACAAAATTACCTTCCTTGGCCGAGAGCATTGAAGCATGTTTATGGGGTTGATTTTTCATTATGTGTGTTTGACATGTAATAATGAATTAAGCATGATTAATTGGACTAATTTGGTGCTTCGGAAATATCAATTTAGGTTATTAATCATCGTAATGCACTTTAGGTAATTAAATTGCGTAATTGTATTAGTGTAATTTAATTATTTAGGCTTAAATTGGATTTGGGCTTGAATTGTTGTAATTGGGCCTTTTGGGCTTGATTTATCAAGTTTGGTTTAGGCCAAGTGGATTGGATCCAATGGGGCCCAAAACCTTAACCATAAAGCCCATTGCGACTAATGAACCTTTAATGTTTAATTGGGCCTAATGGGCCGAAATTGATTTCTAAGGCATTTTGGGTGATTCCACTATTGGGCTTTGGTTGCCGAAGCCCATGCCTAAAGAAATTAATTGAAGCCCATTAGACTTAATTAAATTGACGTTGGACGTTAATCGGACTTTGAGTCCCGACGCGATTGAATTTGGAATTTAAATCGTAAAAGGTTTATTAAAATAAAGTGTAATATTTAATTTGGAATTGAATAGTGAATTAGTATTAAATGCATGTTAAATTAGATTTAATGATGTAGTTTAATTTAATTCATGAATTCGTACTTTAAGTACTTATTCGCAAAAACGAGTTTGACTCGAACAAAATCAAATCGTTGTTTTGAACATTGGATGATCACTTAATTATCAGATTAATTAATTTGATTAGATTGATTGATAGCATGCTTATGTGTGTGAATACATGGTTGTGTTGAATGAATAATGTATATCGGATGGATATTAGATGGGTGGGCAATTTTAGAAATTGTTGTAATAAATTCGATTTATTAAATTGGATCTGCGTGTCCAGCCTTATCACCTTCTTTCTCTTTGTATTCTCTTCTCACCTATTCCCCTCTATATAATGAGGTTTCTTTAGCAGTGTAGTGTAACGGGTAGAAGTAGTACAAGTGCTAGCTTGAGTGAAAAGGGAGAGATTTGATCTAGGATCAATGTGTTAAGTATCCATCCGCATATCATTATTATTTTATTTCATACTCGCTTTATTATGTATTTAGAATGCATGTTAAGGGTGTATGATGATGAGACCTAACAAAGATAATTAAATTGGTAGCCAATTTGCACGCGAAAATCCCTCAATCTATATTAAGCAAATATCCTTCCATTGAATGATTCTTGTTCAAGATCCGAAGTTGGCATTGGTTTGTTTTTACCAAAGTCAAGACCTTTGTCAATCAAGGATGTACTTGAATCATGAGAGTTTTGTTGCATATCGGTGTCTTGTCCAAATCGTGATTTTTATTGGCCAAGTCAAGATCACTTTTTGTCCAATGACATTGATTAAGAAACTTTCCTCGTCAATGGGTCCCGCTTAACTGGAATCATTAGGTTTGTTTTTGGCCAAAGCCAAGGCCTAGATGATTCGGAGGATAGGGTTAGGAAAATGTAATGGATACATTGACATTATACATATGTTTCGGACTTGGATGTCCACCTAACCGGATCTAGGAATTGGATGAGATCCATTGATCATAGAGATCTACCTAAGTTAAATAGCATACAGCTTTTATTGGCCAAAGTCAAGGTTGTGTGTTATTTAACGGGATCCTAGCCCACTAGGAAACGCGGTTTCCCGAGTACTCCACAGAGGGTTAGAGGCTCGACGAAAAATAGTGGGAGGCAAGTATTGAATTTGCAACATTCGTTCGAATACTCGCTAAACACGCTCATTTTATTTTACTCGTCATATTAATCAAAAGTATTAGTCGGACTAATATTTTATGTTGTTTTAAAAATATATATAGTTGGACTATATAAAACTCATTCAATATATAGTTGATTTTGTAATTGGATTATAGTAATCAATATAATTGAATTAAATGATAGTTGATTTTATAATGGGATTATAGTAATCAATATTAAAATATATAGTTGGATATATACAAACTCATTCATATATAGTTGATTTTGTAATTAGATTATAGTAATCAATATAATTGAATTAAATGATAGTTGATTTTATAATGGGTATAGTAATCAATATTAAAATTATAGTTGATTAAATAATTGGATTATTGTAATCATTATAATAAATAGTACCTTAATAATTTGATTAAATAGTTGGACTATTAAAATCAGTAAAGAATTGAAAAGGTTGAATATTTAAAATATATAATCCTGGATTAAATGTAATTGATTTATTTTCAATTGGGAATTAATAATAGGTTAATTTATTTGATAAAATAACTTATTATGACTAGCCTATAATTAAGCAAATAGTAGAGCATAAAGTCTTTGGAAGATTTTTGTGATGATGACTTTAGTGCTTAATTAATATACTTACAATAAATCTATCTTTAGATTTAAAAGTATTAAAATTGCAATTAATAATTCTTGGAGAATTAATTGACTATTCTAGTGGAGAAAAGTCAAAGTTTGCAATTGGGCATGTAGCACAAGGTGCACATCGTTTCGATATTCCGAAACCCAAGGCTTGGGCAAAGGTTTGTGAAATATTGAAAAGGATAATTGACATATCCCAAAGTGACTACCATTTGGATATGGAAGACACGAAGGAATTAAAGAAAGGGCGAGGCTCTAACTTTAAAAATATTTGTCAAAGTTATGTTTACTACTAGTATTGAAATTGGATTTTAAATACTTAGTGTGGTACATATAATATATGTATTGACGTTCAGAATCCGCTGTGAGCTGGATACTGGCTTCAAGCCGAGATTTCTCTGCGAATTGGAAACGGGACGAAAGTCGCTGTTTCGACCGTAGATACCTAAGTTTAGGAACTACCCTTTGGGTATGTATTTAAATTAGGAACTGTCATAATGTAACTAGTTTAACTAGAGACATTATCTCTATATCAGTGTTTAATCCATTGCGGATAAAACCTTTATATCTAGAACACTAAAGTGTTTCATTATATAAAGATGATACTGAGATAAATACATTGGATGTAAATAACAGAATTTATATTTTGAATATAAAGAAAAATCTCAAACATATAAAATGACAAATAATAGCTCAAATTGATTTGATCAATAGAGACTTATTTGTGGCATTGTTGTCTAGGACACAATTAAACAAGATTCGTATATCCACACTTTTTAAGAGTGGGTACTAGGACTGATTTGACTATTCAAATAAGGTCTACGAATCTAGTTTATTAGGTAAAATACCTAAAATACTATTTACTTGGTAATAGTAAAAAGTGCCACCGATCTGTTAGCCCTATTCATGGTGAAGTAAGTGGGCCCATATCTCGCTGGGCTAGATGTGAACATGAATATTTCGTGACCTTAACGGATGTGACATCACGTTGTGGTTATGTGTTTCTTTTGAAGAACACAGATCGGAAACTTTAGAGTTTCGTCACGAAGTAGACAAACAGATCGGCTATAGTATTATTTCGCCACGGTAATACCGTGATGGAAAATACTTAAGCAGTAAGTTTCATATGTACATGAAAGAGTACGGTATTCTTTCATATGAGGACTCCTCCCGAGATACGTCAGTTAGACAGTATGTCTGAACTAAAATCGATTTTTGTTGGACATGATAAGGTTTATCACGAGTCGCTCTGAGCTACTATCTCCTTCAACCGGATATGTATTAACAGTGCAAAACTTATTTAGAATAAGGTTCCATATAAATCTGTTTGACAGATATCATATAGGATATGAACAGGGAAGAAACGAGGTTTCTCATTCCTGATAATTTGGGTATGCCAGGCATAGCGTTTGGATGATACCAAACTAAGGACCCAAATTGGATAAGTGCCAATATAGGTTATCCTAAGGGAAACCTTAAGTATAATACTTATAAATCCCACATGAGAACAATATAATTGTTGCTCACCATGCGGTTTTCCTGAGAGGAATACCGATATGCAGTGGTCAGTGGGAGGATAGTGATACTCGATGAAAATCGGAGTAATACTGTTCAAGGCACAAAGTCCTTAATGGAACACAAATAGTTCATCTATGATGAAACTATACCATTAATCTTCAAATACACAAGAACTTCGTAAATCGGATAGAGTCAGAAAACAACCTAGAGTGTGGGTTTCTGATCTCACCTCATAAAGATGTTAATCTTATGGTGGTGTACCATCCGACTACGTTTTGAGGAAGTGATACAAGGTATCGACTCTCTGTTATGGCAAAGTGCCATGAATTCGAAATGGATTCCATGTATAACAACTTTTTGGATACTAGTTGTTGTACCACAAGGCATTGTGCCTATGGTACATTTAAAGTCTTCAAGGAAGACATACATGGAAGGCAACATACCAACGTGCAAAGCTAGACTTTTGACGAAAAGGTATCGTTATCAACATTATGTTAATAACGGTTCAACCTTTTTACTTGTTGCCATGGTAAATCCATTTTGAAAATGCTTGTTGATAACTGCGTATTTCATTTATGAAATTTGTCAGTTACAAATCAAAATCGCTTTCCTGAAAAGGAAACCTTTTGGAGGATGTTTACAACATCCTGACGATTTTGTATAACCGACAAACAAGGTTTGCGGGTTATTCGATCCATGTTTGGATCAATGCAAGCATAAGGTTCTTGGAACTGACGTTTTGAAATAATCATAATGTTTATGATTTGACTCAAAACGAAATAATTCTTGTGTATATAAGGAGGTTAGTGGGAGAGCGCACTGACAGTGAAATTCCCATAAAGCTATTGTTGAAAGCTTGGCTTTCAATAGAAATTCTCCGTAGAATTCTGGGAGATAACAACCTTTATTAGAGGAATAAAGATCTACTGGGATAGATTTGGAGTTGTTAACACTCTCTGGGAAATTGTACATTTAAAATGTACTTGTATTGGTGTCTCATACACTTCAAGCATATGGAGTCACAATCAGGTCAATCCAAGTGACAGTCACTGGATTGAAGTTAAGAAAATCTGTTAGTATCTCAGAGAACTAAAGATGATATCTTAAACTATGGAGAAGGAGAACTTGAAGTGACTGGGATCACTGCTGCAAGTTTCCAAACAGTTAAATACTCTGGTACTATGAAGTTTGAATAACGGGACAGTGAGCTGGAAATCTTCCAAGCAAGATAACTGTTGCCGAATAAACAACAAATGCGGATTATTGCTGCAGCTGAGGCAGCAATAGAAGCCATTTGGATCAAAAATAAATCTAATTAGATTAGATATAGTTCTGTTAGCAGCTGAGCTAGGCGTCAGCACAAGCTAAGGAATTAAAGGTCTCATCAACGATCCAGATATATACTTCTATATCATCTGATTCGTTCGGATCATACATCGTGGCGATGTGATGATCGTATAAATCGCGTCAAACGATAATCGAACAAATCCGCTGACGAAAACCTTTTTCTCAGCAATTTGAGCGAACCTTACATAGTTCGGGTGCAGGACACTCGAGTGACTGGCTATGTGCCAAGTGGGAGATTGTTGGATAATATGACCCATAGCGTCACTATTTGCACAGATCATTGTGTTGTTGTAGCAAATTAACTATGTAACAAGGAAATTGCACTCTCGTCATTTGTGATTAGATCACCATAGATATATAAATGAAGAGAGGTCCCTATGATTAGTTCCTGGATTGAGATGATATGAAACAGTATCAGTCCATGAAGGATTAATCATTAAATATCCCTAGCCGTAGTATTATCGAGACTGGACATCGATAATGCGGAATAGGCTAGTATTGCACTTGTGCGCGTTGTGAGGGCACAACGGCATAGTTCTCATATATATATAAGTATTGGATACTTGTGCAAGTGCGATAGGAGGTCGTGTTTCACCGATAGTACGGGGAAACAGCTTCGCTCTGGATAGACCCTTCGGAATCCTATTGGTATTATGACTAGGTGTCTATGGGAGGCCGAAAACAAGGTAGGTGTGTATAGTCTTAACCTGAGACTTACATCGCTAATACTTACGACAATCGGTAAACTTTGGTTTTGGTGGTGGGGGGATCTTAACTGGTTCTGTGTTCACCTCTTCTGGGTTATCAGAGAGTCGTAGTGTATTGGATGTGATGTCGAGACGGAAGTATCACTCCAGTCATAGTGGAGATGATGTCACGCAGGATACGGTATTAGTGCTCTTAAGTGATGCGCATCCAATCGTGATATTATGACCAGGTCATGAATATCCGATTATAGAGACTAGTTACCAGACATCCGATATATGTTTCGGACGGGGCAGACACTTATCCAGCCCCAGCCCTAGCACGTGACTATCCGATACTGGACCGATATGCACAATACATTAGTATACTACGCTTGATACAGATCATGATATTCTTAGATGGATATGTCCGGAGAATTGGGAAGACTTGGTGCTTTGCTAGGAGTCGACCTTGTCTCGTAAATTGGTAGGTAGAACGAGTACTTGGTACGTACATGATTCGGATACTCCGACGACCGTATTTACTGCCAATATATCCGGGGATCTCATGGGTCGCTTCCCGATAATCCACCGATGACGCACAACTGCACTCTTGAATAATCTGGGATTATATAGATGAGAAGAGAAAATTAATCTAGGATTGATACGGAGATATTTTATCCAGGATAAAATATCGTCTAGAGAGAGATAACGATTAATTTGGAATTAATCGGTAAATTAAATATTCGATGTATTAAACGAAATTAGATTTCGACGCGGAATTAAAATTAGATTTTAATTCGGGCAAACGAGTTAATTTAGAATTAATTCGTTAGCGACGTATATAATAATTTCGCTAGCCGCAATTATTCGATTTAATTAACGTCGCGACGTAAGCTCGGTATTTCAGAAATATCGAACCCGAACGCGTGAGTGCACTTGGGCCCACTTTCATTTGGAAACGTGTGGGGCCCACATGACACATGTCATTTTATGCATTATTTAATTGTTAATGCATTGCATGGTGATAGTGTACATTACACTCAATGGTTTTGCATGGAGTTTGAGTGTTAGACACTCTAAGCCATTGCATGATTTGTGTCATAAGTTTATTATTAATTTAATAATATTATGGCATAAATATAAATTGATTTTTGGTAACAAAAATCAATTGACAACACATTTATTTTTCTCTAAACTCTCTCCTCTCCTCACGCCAAAAGCATGAAATGTTCACTGGTTTGGAACCAGAAATGGCGTGAACAAAGGGAAGCCAAGAGTGGTTTCTCATGGTGAGAAATCAAGTGCTAGCACACTTACAAGTCTTGCGAAGGTGGTAGGGAGGTTCACCCATGAGGCGGGACTCATCCGACGGAGTTTGGAGCTTCGTTTTGAGACCCGAAACAGCGAAGACAGTGAGCGTGGACTGGTTGCAGTGGCGTGAGCAAGTCAGTGCGTTTTTGGCCTTCGTTCGTCTTCAATTCGACATAACCGATCAATGTGAGTATTCCGCTACCTCCGTTGATGTATTCACGCATGTTTTCATTGCTTGTTTGATCTTGGGACCTTAGAATAAACCAACAAAGAAATGGGACGAAGACATGAGGAGAAAGGCTAGTAATAAATTAGATACAAGGAAAAAAAACAATAACAGAGCTGTATAATGAGAGACAAATCTTCAATGGTACACGGAATGGTAAGTTTTTTTTTTTTTTTTTTTTTTTTTTTTTTTTTTTTTTTTTTTTTTTTTTTCAGAAATTGGGATAAGAGTGAAATCTTATCGTATTAAGAAAAGAGGTAAAGATGGATGATGGTGATCCACATGTTCGTTAGGGATAATATATAGGACAACTCTTAACAAGAAAATGATTAAGAGATAATTGAGGGTGAAACATTCTAAGGTACATGAAGGCAAAGAAGAAATAGTCAGCATAATAGATAGTAACGTGCTTGTACCAGCATAGGAATCAAAAGTGCAGAAAAGTACACAGTTCTAGCATAAATGCACAAGATTAGGCTTACAAGGAGTATTACTAGAGAAACTACCTTGAATGAATGTTCTAAGTATGGGAGTAGTCGATTAACAGTAAGAGTACATGAAAAAATTAATTATGAGTTAAAGAAGTCCTAAACCCATAAAAAGTTATATATTTGGAAACCCGAAGAAAGAAGCTCACAAGTAACGAGGACTTAGTAAGGAGAGAAGAGAAAGATCAAATAGTCAGCTAAGAATGGAACCAAGAAGATGTGTAGTAAAATATATCTTATAAAGTCATTAATTAGTTATATTATGAAGAATAGTTGAAGAACCTGAATTAGAGAAAAGTTAAAGGAAAGTGAAGGTTATTGGCTATTATATATGGTACAATGGGGGGTGCCTTAAACGTAAAGGCTAATTAAAGTTCTTAAAGATAACTAGAAATTTTTTGTTGTCACAACAAGGCGTTATAGAGGTTCCAAATCAAAATGGGAACTAAGATGAGTCCGACGGCAGGTCAGAACATAGTAAAATTTTGGAATCGATAATTCATGTGGATAGTTGAGATAAAGAAAGTCGAATATAATTAGAGGTTTAGAAATAAGATTTCCTTGATATGTAAGGATAACTTTAGTATGACAAGAGTTTTCCAAAAGTTTTAAACCCATAAGGAAAACAAGTATATTAGCAGCGGAAGGGAAGGTAAGGAAGATAAGTATAGCAGAATCATAAGATATTCTTGAACCACGACAAACCCGCGAGTTAGACCCCATAAAGGATTCGAGGACGAATCCAATTTAAGGGGGAGAATTTATAACGACTGGTAATCCCGTCGACTCACAGTCTCGATTACTGTTTTATTCTTGGATGAATATTCATAATATAAGTTATGTTGAACACATAGACACTCATGAGGCGACCTTGGGGACAATCGATATTCCTTACAGAATTATATGATGTTTCACTCCGCACAGCCCATGGTGTTTGGGCCATAACTTTCTCACATGAATTTATATTTTAATGAATTTTATATCGTCGGAAAGCTGAGATCAAGACCTACAACGTCCGTGTTGAATATGTTTCCAAAATCAAAACAGAAAAAAGTAAAAATCACAGGTCAAAATTCTAGATGAATAGTACCGCAGACCTATCTAGAAAAATCTCAAATTTTCCCATATTTCTACACTTTTCTACATTTTCCAAATATCAAATAAGCCCCAGTATATAAGGAGGTTATTATTCAATGTTTCATAAAAAAATATAAAAAGAAGAAAATAGAGAAATGAAACATAAGGGAGAGGGGAGGAAGAATAAGAAAAAGAATAAAGAAAAAGAAGCAATGAGTAATACCCATTCATCAAGAAAGAAGGAAGAAAGAAACAATCATGAGGAACTTGTAGGAGGATGGAAATCCAATAAAATGAGATCATTGCAGGAATTGCAATTTCCTTCAATGAAGCGGTATAGCACCAGCCAGATTCCAATCAGTGAGAGGACACACATTTTATTAAGTTGATTTTACTTTATAATGGTTTTTGAATATCAGACTTATATTTCTACATTTAGGGAGTTAGCCAATCCCGTTATCAGTTACGTTTTGCTTATCATGTTTTGAGAAATGATTTTGAAAAAAAAAAAAATTCAAAGAGTTTTATATTTTCGAGGCATGGGGGAAAACCCACCTCAGTATGTAACTTGTTACAGACTTGGAATTGACGGATGACATGTGCACATGTAGAAGACTGGGGGACGGCGATTCGTAATGCCCCCAGATCCTAGTTCAGGACTAGGGATGACAGATGCCCCTAGATCCTAGTTTCAGAGCTTGAAGGGTAGCATAGATCCGCACCCTCAACTCTAGTTCAGTGGCTTGGGGGACGACGATACGTAACGCCCCAAGACCACTAGTTTCATGGACATGAGTGGCATACTTTGGGGGACGACGACATGTAACGCCCCAAAGTCATGGATTTGCACTCCTGGCTCTAGTGAGGCGTATGGGGGGACAACGACACGTAACGTCCCCATACGTCAAGTTTTTCAGAGACAGATCGGTTTTCAGATATCAGGTTTTCAGAAAATAGTTTTCAGAGATCAGATATTAGAAACAGTTTTTAGAGATAAGATATTAGAAATAGTTTTCAGAAAACAAACATTTCGGAAATAGTTTTTAGAACGAAATTTTCGGAAATAAGGGTACAGATCCATACTTTCAAAAGCGGATTAAAGAAATTCCGGACAGGTTTTCTAAAAATAGTTAAGAGTTTTTCAGAGAAGTAAAAAGGATTTTCATATAATTTGGTTTTCTGAAAGAAACTTGGTTTTGAATTAAACATTTTCATTATAGTATTCCAGTATTTATTGTCCACTCACTTAGATCATTCAAACTATCAAATCCCCCCAATGTTTTATTTTGCAGGACCTTGGAGGACGAGCTCGGGAGGATGAATACTAATGGCTGTCACTAGAAGGTCTGAGTCTACCAGTCATAGATTGAGTTCAGTCAAGTTAAGTAAAGTACAGTCCAGATAGTGGTATACTAAAGATGTCTGTGAGAATTCATGTATAGAGTTATTGAGATAGTTGATATTTGTACGTTCAGTCGTATGTGAATTATTTTGTACTATGTCATAGTTTTGAGCACTGGTCTCATATAAGAGATTATATTTGAAAAGAGTATCAGTATTCTTCACAGTCAGAAAGTCAGAGGCTTAGGGAGGTAGTATGGACTATTCCCAGCCGGTAGCATTTTCCAGATCGGGGATGTTACATTTTATTTCTAAGGAGTCTAATGATTAGATATGTAAGCTAAAGAAATACATCTATGGATTAAAGTAAGTCTCAATGAGTTGGAATATTCATTTTGATGAGACAATAAAGAAATTTGAATTCATCAAAAATGAAGATGAACCTTGTATTTACAAGAAATTCAGTAGAATTGCAGTTATATTCATAATATTGTATGTCAATGACATATTGATTATAGGGAATAGGTAAAATCCCCTTAGAGGTAAGATGCTACTGGCAAGAGACCGAAATAACCCATCTCCTTGAACCTCAAAACTAACAAAAAACGGACATGACGCACTTTAAAATTTGACTACCTGGAACACTGTCCATCACCAAAATGACATGTCAAAATATCAAATAAGCAAAAATGACCTCTGGTCCTACTCAAAACAAAACAAATCACATCATCAATACTCAGGGCTCCGTTCCCGAATGAAAGCATGCAAACCAAAACGTTATCTACATACAAATGATAGCGTGCATTGCATGTTCCAATACATAAACAAGAGGAACATACTTCTATACACAAACACATTCCCCATGACTCTAGAGTAAGTGACTGCAACTTGAATAGTTCCGTCACCTCGAGCATGACTTTCCAACGACTTATGTGGCTGACCGATCTGATTTCCATCCTACAAAACAAACAAACGATGTGGTATGAGTTTTTGAACTCGGTAAGTAACCACTCTCAAATACAAAAGACAAGATTAAATCTTGAAAATAACATATACATATACAATCAAGCGTATAAGTTTATCTATAAGCCTTTAAAATATTGTGCTTAAACTAACACTGAAAAAACTTTCAAACTCTATAATATTCTTTACGCTCTAATATATATCATCTTCAGAAATTAAACTCTTTTATTATATTCCATCAAATCGAAAAATACAACACATTCCTTGGTAATAAATTAATTACTAGCCTTTACACAGAAAACCTTTTGTTTGTTCAAAATCTAAGTATTATATACGAGATCAAAACCTAGATAATACAGAATCTCAAATCCTCTACTTAACCTTCATACATACATAGTTTTAGGAAACTCACTTGTAACTATGCATATACGATAAACATTTCAAATACTAGAGTTTTCATGTATACATTTCACTTACAAACCTTCGAAAAGTGCATATCTTTCCTATGTAAATCTTCGAGAAGTGCATACATGTATAAATCTATGACATTAACTCATTTTAGACCCTTATAACATTTCATAGCTGACAATAGAGACATTTAAAATTTTCAGGGATAAAAATTAATCGCTTAACCAGATTAAAAATTAGAATATGCAAGAATACGTGTCTGAGTCATAAACAAACATAATTACTAACTCATCAACCAACTGTTCACACACATATTACCAATATAAATACCACAAAGTCAATCTCATCCATCATCAGAATAGAAAACATATTATAAACTCCACATAATCACTATCATATGTCATCATAACTGGAAAATGTAATACAAATTCCAAACAGTCAATGTCATTCATCATCAGAACCAAAAATTGTAATACAAATTCCCTACCGTCAATCTTACCCACCATCAAACTAGCTAACATAAATAAACCACTTTAATATCATTTTTTTGAAAATATTGTTAGGTTTGGTGCTCGGAGTGCCAATTCGGATCGTATTTATGTCCGATTCATGAATACGAACAATTCTGTTTTCCATAATCTTACTTATTTATGGTAGTTATTCTTGCTTTTATATACATATTTGATCTAATTATAATTAGATTGAAACTAAATATGATTTAGTGATATGTATATATGAGATAAAGACCCGATAATATATCTTGTAGTGTGCAGTTACAAAGTAGTTTGTAATTAACATTGGAAAGTGTCACTACTATAAGTATATTATTAAATAAAGTTCCTGGTCAAGATTTACTGACACGGGGCGGTTAGTAAAATCAGCTGAGAGTAGTGCATATCGTATATCGAGACTTGGTCTGATGGTTTATCTCAATGAACCATGAGTCTTGAGAGACTCGTATACACGTGTAGGTATTTATTTGATAAACACCAAATGACTCATCGAAGATTTCCTAATAGATGGTACACCAACATCAATAGGAATCTTCTCGAGTCGAGTAGCATAGTGGTCCTTCGACTTGCAATATCACTGTGGATATATGAGATATCTTCCACACTTTGATGGTAGTCACGTCACTGATCTATTTAGATCAGACCTCCGCTTGTTCGTTGGGTGTGGACTGATGCTCATGATATCCTATGAGTATCAGATAGAATCCGGCATTCCTGTGTACAGGGCATAGGTATAATGTACGTATTTACGATCTAGTAAATTCATGGCCGTGGTATACTTTGGAAGTGAGCTCCAAGTATTATTTAGAGATCATAAATTTAAAAGTCGACTAGATTATACCTTAGAGATTTGACGTTCTTATCTATATCCTCGGTAAAATAGTGAAAGCCTGTGACAGAGGGATTATACGTATGCAATGACCTCGACTTGCATAGTTTAGTGAGATTATCTGTGGTCATCATAATTTACGAGTGGGTGAATTATGGACACGAAATTTGATTCTGTGACGGATAAACCTAAACTTATAGAGTCCCATAATATGAAGTGTACTCGTTGAGTACTTGGGCAACGCGTTATGAATAATATAGATTATTCATAATACTTCACCGGATTAAATTAGTTAATTTGGGTCGTTTAATCGGTTAAACAAAAATACATGCATTAGGGAATTTTGGTCAATTAATAATTCATGTGTATTTGTATTTGATACAAGATTTGATTTGATACATATTAATTAATTGTCAAAGTAGACTTTGACACATGCCATTAATATACGTATTTGTTATTTCATGTAAATAAAAATACAAATATAATAATAATCGCATTAATTAATTTTTTAGGTGTTTAAATTTTAAATATCTAGATAATTAAATAATATCAATATTAAATCATTGTTATGTAATATGTTTGATTATTATTGGTTACATGTGGCATGATTCCTTTAAGCTTGAAGTATACAACTTGGATCTGTTAACTTTAAAAGCTTATTATTATTTAATTAGATTAAATTAACCAAATGACCAAAATGCCCCTCCCTAAGTCGGTCCTAGCCTAATTTTAAAGTGAAATTTTGTTCTTTCTCACTTGAATGAAGCCATGGCCGAATCCTTCAAGAAGAAAAGCTTCCAAAAATTTGTTTGAAGAAACAAGGAAGAAAATGAAGAAATCAAGAAGAAAGTAAGGAAATTAGGAGAATTTAAGGTAATCTTCAATAATCTTAAACATAGAAAGCTTGTTTCTTATTCTTGAACATCTATAATAGTTTTAGGGTTTCTTCCTTTCTTAGATTTTGTGGCCTTTTGATTTTAAGGATGGATTTTGAGGCTAGATGCATGTGTGAAGTTAGATTGAATAATATTAGTGTAATATTAGTTCAATTTTGTCATTTGATGAATTATTTCCATTCTAGAGTATTATGACCACTCTTGTAACTCCTATAATTGTTCTTGAGTTCTTTATTTATGGTGACTTTAGTCGGTGTAAGTATTAATATGATTAATGTTGAGAAAATTGGATTTAAAATATGAAAAATTATATTTTTAGTTACCAAATCAGATCTGGAATTTTTGTGATTTTGGTGATGAAAGGTATGTTGTATAAATGTATTGGATGTGTTTTGGGCATTGGAACAATTTCCGGAAATTATTTCAGAGTTAAAATATGCAAAAACGGTGAAAAATAGCGTTACGGGTGAGTTTCAGGCTTACATGGTGTCCGCTGTTCAAACAGTGAATTGGTCACTGTTCGAGCAGTCCATGAACTGGCCAAGTACTATTGGAGCTGAACTGGGTAGCCCCCATGTGTATTTGTTGGTCGGTTCGGATAAAAATGCATTTTATGCCATTTTGTGGAAAAATATTTTTTCGTAAAAGTTTCACTTTGTTTCAAACTTATTTATGTCATTATTTGATATCGAATAAATATATTTAGGTGAAATATGACTGATTTATTCATATTGGATATTGAATAATTTATTTGGTAAGTTTAAAAAGTTTTAAAATTACGATTTCGCTCGAACCGCGCTTCCGCATGCGTCTTTTGAGAAAACCCCAACAAAAATGGTATCAGAGCATGTCTGATCCTTCATCTATTACATTTGTCCTGCTTGATATATGATATATAATCCAATTTTGATATTTGCACATGCATGTAATTTAGATGTTTCTTAATTTTTCGGTTCTACGCTAACGAAAAATATAACAGAGATTTAATGGTTAAGTTAAGTTATGTTTTCCAAGGTATAATTGAATTGTTTAGAAATTGATCTATATTAAATTATGCAGTTGATGTAGAGTAAAACTCTTTTTAGGAATATCTCTACTTAAATAAGGCATTAAAGTAACTAGTATTAGGAATACTTGTTTCTTGGTCCGTCTTGTCAGTACAGATGCAAATGATTTCCTGATGTTGTAGCTGTATCGTGCCAAAGCTGCGCAGTTATTGCTGATGGTAGTTCATTTACGCCGATAGAACTTATATGTTAAGAGAAAAATTCAACTGAAAGTGGAAATCCTGAATGTGCCAAAGCTGTCAGGACTACATCGGTAGCTTGAGTTTGTCACTGACAAGTGAAGCCTTAATACGTCTCCTTTTGAACGTGCCAAAGCTGTCATAACGAGAAACGGTCAGAACCAAAATCAGGAGTCACAATGAGTGTGATTAACAATGAGTTGTCTACTTGTGAACATACGTAGGCGAGAACGTGTCAAAGCTATGAGTCGAAATATATTCATGAGGTCCACTTCTCACTATGAAATTCAATTTAATTATTGGATTTCTTTTTTCTGTTGGGATTACGGTATTATGTAAAGTATTATTATGCACTGCTGAGTTAAAAATCCATAACTAAAGCAGTGTGTAATATTATGAAAATAGCCGCTTATGTTTCCTTTATTCTATTGTGTATATAGAATTGAACTTTTAATCCACTGCATGCATATTATATATATATATATTTTTTGACTTCCCTTATGGTTGTAGATTTCTAAAATAGATTCTAGATTAAGAGTAGGTTTGGATATTGTTAGATTAGATAAAACCATCGGAAACTGTTGTTCCGATTTTCTTAAAAAAAATAAAGATGGTTAGTGACTTAGTTACTAAGTCACGATAGGTAATCTGAATCGATATCCGTTTTAGGATATAATTATCTAGATAGAATAGTTTCTTTTACAGTAAGAATTGACGTGAATTAGTTCATGTCTCGAGATTCTTGACTGGCATTAAGAAAACCTCAATATAAATTTATTTATCTAATAATGACATTTCTTAGCTTAAGTGACCTTTAGAGGTCATATGTCTGACATAATTTGCTGATTAATTATTTACAATTGTTGTGAACAGTTGAAATCAAATAATAAAGCTAATGAAATGAGATACATATAGTTTTCTGTAGAGAATATCGATTTTCACGACATGATAACTATAGGTATTGGATACTCGATCTCCCGTCTAGTTATTCAAAATATTGTTTAATGATTGTTTTGATATTTGATATCAGAACTTGCGACATTGGATAGTTATTTGTTATTTATAAATAATTGTTATATATTTTAATACGACTAGTAGTGTCATTGATATAGAGATAAATATTAAGAAAAATATTCGGTTAAGTAAATAACTTAAGAACATTGCTTATGAGATTTAATCATATAAGCATTAGATGCTTATTCTGTATGGTAAATTATGGTCTGATATGAGATCACACCACATATCCTTATCAATTTAATGAATATTGTATTCTGGAATGTGATTAAATCTCATTTAACTAATGATCATCATTGGACCACAAATTTATTAAACTAATACATTGGATGTATGTAGTTTAATGAATTATAAATTACCTTGGATAGTTTTCTTTACTTCTAAACTTAGTAAATGAGTTATCATGACTTAGTTACGTGTTTCTAAAAGAGCACATATTGAACGTCTGGAATGGTTTGAGAACTTTCAATATGTTTCTAATGAAACGTGGATAAAATATTTTGAATGGTTCAAAGATATTCGATTTGAAGTTTTGAAAACTATATCTTTAAAATTCATCATGAGTCTTTGGATTGTGCAAAGATGTTTGAAACGATCAAACATATGAATTTATGGCAATTAGTTCTAAGGTTATTTACTGAATATTATTCTTACACAATATTATTTTTCTACGATTCCATCGTGATGGAATTTGTTAATGGGAAAAATCGAATCCTATATGATTTGATTCGTTTGATATTGAGTGTTATCGAATTAGTTTCAATACTCTTGGAGATATGCTCCAGTAACACTAATTCATCCTTTTAATTAATGTTCCATTAGTTTCTACAGTTATATATATGATATCTACAAGCAGAAAATTGAAATCTTATAAGTTTGAGATTTGAATCTTTCTTTTGTATAATGGTTATATAATTGAAAAGTATTTTCGCGTCGGAGGTATAAGTAAAAATTTATCATTTATTCTATTTAATAGAATATTATATTCTACTTGATATAACATCTTTTCTACGATCTCGAGTAATAAAATTATTTTATTACTTGGTGTGTAACATCAGATGTTGACCATTGTATAAAAGACTTGACTTATTGAAGTCAAATATGAGAGTGATCAACAATAAATCGAACTACATAATTAATAAGATGAAAAGACCCTTTGACAGATTCCATATAAGTCCAATAGGATGTCAGAATCATTTGCAAATTATTTGATACTTAATGGTTATGCTATTTTCTTATCGAAGAAAATTATCCTATAACTTGTAGTGGGAGCGATATTTGTTATCGATTTCGGAAGTTAGCATTAAAGCATAGATCTATGATTGTTCATAGCTTACTACAATCAAGTTTGGAACTTGATTGAGCTGTCGTTATGAATCGTTCATAAAATGTGCAAATTATTTACACAGCGAAAGCAAAGTGAGCTTATTAAAGGTTTGACCTTTATTGTATGACAATGAGAAAAATTATACTCAGTAATCTATTGTAGATTCTGAGAAAAATTGACTTTAGTCGCACTAATTGAACAATTAAAGATCTGTTGGTTGATGTTGATATTAAACTATGTATTTTGGCTAAAGAATGCAAAGTGGCATTCACGAATGGTTTCTTCGAAAAAGGGATCCATTGTGGTTTCTTTGTTTGAAGAGTTCATTCTAGAATGGTCCAGGAGTTTGTATTCTGCTAAGATCATAGTTTCATATACCAGCTTATAGAACTTATTATAGACTCAGATGAGCTTTCCAAAAATCTATGTTCTCTAATTTTGATATTAGTCAGATTGTCTGATTTTATCAAAGCATAGAGAATACATATGTGATAGTAGGGTTAGTAGAAGCGTACATATTTATTTCTAATATTGTATATCATAACGACATTATCATTATTAATGTAATAATGAGATGTTTATGAGGTAAAATGTTTACCTAAGTCTTCTTTTCTCCGTGAAAAGAAGTGAGAGTAATCTCTGTTATATTTGATATAAAGTTTCATATACGAAATAAAACAAGAGACTTGTGAGATACTCCCATTAGTCGTACATTAGATATGATATAATAAAGGACACATCAAGTCTATTTGTGTGGCAGTTAGTATAACTGTTTGATAGTTAGTGTGTCTCTTGAATATAGTATTGATCTTTCATAAAAGATGATTCATTTGTCGAAAGAGAAATTGATTAGAATTTCTAGTCAATTTTATGCATCATATGATGATGGCATAATGAATACTATATTATGTGCGATTAAAGATATCAATTTAATCGTAATTGTTATGAGCTATTTTGATACCCTGTAGACCATAGGATGGGTCTTGAAACATGTTCTTTGCTATCTTTAAGATATTAAGAATGAGTTTCTTATTCATGGGAATATAGTCTGCAACCATTAGGGTCAGATTAGTTTTGAGTCTAATTAAGACGTTAGATGGTCTACGTCATATAAAGTCAGAAATGATGCAGTGTGAGTGTAACAATTGATTCTATTGTATTAGTGGAATTAGTTATAACTTATGAAGTATTTACTTATGAAGTTGCATGGTGTTCTTATAGATTAGAAGTTTTGATATTAGTATTGTTTTTGACGCTGTCTCATAATATTTGGATTTGATCTCTAAATACATACACAACTCAGTAGTTGTAGCATAATATTGATGTCGGATATGAGTCATATTGATGTATAACTTAGGTTATCTAATATATGAATGATGCTGGCTAAGGAAAACGATTGGGTTTGTTGGACAAACTCAATGTGTTATAGCGGGCTTACTTGTTGTTGCTTACCTCTTGAGTGCTAGGTCAGCTCTTGAGGACCATGCGTATGTAATAGATATTTAGATGTGTATGTGATATCGTGGATTGGCACTAGTGTAAGTGGGAGAAATTGTTAGGGTTGGTGCTCGGAGTGCTAATTCGGATCGTATTTATGTCCGATTTATGAATACGAACAATTTTATTTTCCATCATATTACTTATTTATGGTAGTACTTCTTACGTTTATTTACATATTCGATCTCATTACGATTAGATTGAAACTAAATATGATTTAGTGATATGTATATATTAGACAAAGACCCGATAATATATTTTGTAGTGCGCAGTTACAAAGTAGTTTGTAATTGACAATGAGAAGTGTCACTACTAGAAGTATATTATCAAATAAAGTTCCTGGTCAAGATTTACTGACACAAGTCGGTTAGTAAAATCATATGAGACTAGTAAATACCGTATATCGAGACTTGGTCTGATGGTTTATCCCAATGAACCATGAGTCTTGAGAGACTCGTATAGACATATAGGTGTTTATTTGATAAATACTGAATGACTCATCGAAGATTTCCTATTAAATGGTACACCAACGTCAATAGGAATCCTCTCGAGTCGAGTAGCATGGTGGTCCTTCGACTTGCGATGCCACTGTGGATATATGAGATATCCTCCATACTTTGATGGCAGTCACATTACCAATCTATTTAGATCAGACCTCCGCCTGTTCATTGGGTGTGGACTGATGCTCATGATATCCAGTGAGTATCAGATAGAATCCGTCAGTCTTGTGTACAGGGCGTAGGTATCATGTACGTATTTACGATCTAGTAAATCCATGGCCATGGTATACTTCGGGATTTGATCTAGTATATTATTTAGAGATTGTAAATTTAAAAGTCGATTATATTATACCTTAGGGATTTGACGTTCTTATCTATATCCCCAGTATAATATTGATAGCCTGTGATGGAGGGATTATACCTATGCAATGACGTCGACTTGCATAGTTTAGCGAGATTATCTGTGGTCGTCATAATTTACGAGTGGGTGAATTATGGACACGAAATATGATTCCGTGATGGATAAACCTAAACTTAGAGAGTCTCAAAATATGAAGTGTACTCATTGAGCACTTGGGCAATGCGTTATGAATAATATAGATTATTCATAATACTTCATCGGATTAAATGGGTTAATTAGAATTTTTTAATCGGTTAAACGAAAATATATATATTAGAGGATTTTGGTCAATTAATAATTATTGTGTATTTGTATTTGATACAAGATTTGATTTGATACATATTAATTAATTGCCAAATTAGACTTTGACACATGTCATTAATATATGTATTTAATGTAAATAAAAAATACATATATAATAATAATCACATTAATTAATTATTTAGGTGTTTAAATGTTAAATATCTAGGTAATTAAATTATATCAATATTACATAATTGTTATGCAATATGTTTGATTATTATTGATTACATGTGGTATGATTCCTTTAAGCTTGAAGTATACAAATTGGATTTGTTAACTTAAAGCTTATTATTATTTAATTGGATTAAATTAACCAAATGACCAAAATGCCCCTCCCTAAGTTGGTCATAGCCTAATTTTAAAGTGAAAAATTTTTCTTTCTCACTTGAATGAAGCCATGGCCGAATCCTTCAAGAGGGAAAGCTCCCTAAAATTTGTTTGAAGAAACAAGGAAAAAAATGAAGAAATCTAGAAGAAAATTTAAGGAAATTAGGAGATTTTAAGGTAATCTTCAATAATCTTAAACTTAGAAAGCTTGTTTCTTGTTCTTCAACATCTATAATAGTTCTAGGGTTTCTTCCTTTCTTAGATTTTGGGGCTTTTTGATTTAGAAGATGGATTTGGAGGCTAGATGCATATGTAAAGTTAGATTTAATAATATTAGTGTAATATTAGTTCAATTTGATCATTTGATAACTTGTCATTCTAGAGTGTTATGAACACACTTGTAACTCCTAGAATTGTTCTTGAGTTCTTCATTTGTGGTGACTTTGGTCGGTGTAAGTATTAATATGACTAATATTGAGAAAATTGGATTTAAAACATGAAAAATGATATTTTTAGTTACCAAATCTGATTTGGAATTTCTATGATTTTGGTGATGAAAAGTATGTTGTATAAATGTATTGGATGTGTTTTGGGTATTGGAACAATTGCTGGAAATTATTTCAGAGTTGAAATAAGCGAAAACGGTGAAAACGACATTACCTGGTGAGTTTCGGGCTTACCGGGTGTCCGCTGTCCAAACAATGAATCGGTCACTGTTCGGGCAGCCCATGAATTGCCCAAGTACTATTGGAGCTAAACTGGGCAGCCCCATGTGTATTGGTTGGTCGGTTCGGACAAAAACACATTTTATGCCATTTTGCGGAAAAATATTTTTTCGTAAAGGTTTCGTAGTGTTTCAAACTTTTTTATGTCGTTATTTGATATCGAATAAATATGTTTAGGTGACATATGAATGAATTATTCATATTCGATATTGAATAATTTATTTGGAATCTTAAAAAGTTTTAAATTTACGATTCCGCCCGAACCGCGCTTCCGCATGCGCCTTTTGAGCAAACCCCAACAAATATATCTTAAAATCAATCTTTCGAGAATACATCGAAAAACTAATCAAATGTCCAATGTATGAGTCATGCATCATGACCAGACATTTTCCGAAACAAGCTCATGTAGTTAGAAGGTAACAGGTCGGCCTATTTTCATTTGGACATGACCCTATAAAAGTTCCTCGGCGGGTCAAAATCATTAAACAAGCAAAAATATAGTACGAGCACCGTGACGAAAACATATCATATCATATCTCATTGAAAGCCCATATCATATGAAAAACAAAATCAAATGCGTTCCGAATATATCTTTTTCAAAAGCAAATCTTTTTTAAAATAAACTTTTCGTAATTTATTTTCAGAAAAACTATGAAACAAAGGTATCCAAAATATGTCGTAATACTATTCTTTGGAAAATAAATCAAATTCTATATCAAAGGTCTAAGAAATAACTCAACTGGACGAACATTTCAAGCATCCAATGACAAGGTCGCGCATCAGGCCACGTATTGTTCAAAATAAGACCATTTTGACAGAGTTGCGGGTCGGTCCACTGCAATTGGACAAGACCCTATACATGTGCCATAACGGTTTCAAAATCTTAAAACATAAACATCATACAAACACCATGACAGATTCAGATCATATCGTATCAAAAGAAAAAATCAAATACATTTTATTTAAAAGGAAAATTCTTGACAACGAGCTTATTAAAATACTTCCCGAAAAACAAGTAATCAATAACATTCATTAGGTGCCAGACATATCACATAACACATATTAAATCTGTCATCCATTGACAAACACTCATAATTACAAACAGTAATATCATATGACATACTTGTTCTAAAGAAGTCATACTGACGTGTATATATATATATATATATTCACCAACCTTTGACAAATAACTCATAAATTGAGATACCATATAATTATATCACATATAGACTATATAATGATTATATAGATATACCGTATCAAAATCATATTCTACCAATTATAATGCATAGTTATACCAATCACCTAAATCTGTTGTTATAACAACCCATACCCGTGGTGGTTGATACGGCTAAACTTATGGATATATTCTCTAAGCATGATTCTAACTCCCAATAACCAATAACATGCAAACAATTAACCATACTTCTGATACTCGTTAACACTTCTGATACTAGTCATATCTGTCAAAATAAATTATAAAACGCGATTAGAATTATAATTTGATGAAATTCTTGACTCAATTATAATAGACTTCCGGATCTTCTCAGAACACCCAAAATAAGCCCGTTTTCAACAATTTCAATCTCATTATTCTTAAAACATCATTTACTAAAAATTTAAAAGTTTTACACATCTCTGTTGTCGGCTATGCAATGTTATAAATATCTAGAATGATTTAATGTCTTAGATTTGTACATGTATGGACCTCACGAAGGTTTGAATGTGAAAGGTATCTGTTTCTTGAAGAAATGTATAGGAAATGTATGCATTTCTTGAAGGTTTGTAAGTGAAATATATACATGAAAACTCTAGTGATTGAAATGTTTATCGTATACGCATAATTACAAATTAGCTATGTTTTGATCACGTATATATAACTTGGATTTTGAACAAACCAAAGGTTTTTTGTGTAAGGGTTAGTAAATAAGTTATTACCAAAGAAAGTGATGTATTGTTTTGATTTCATGACATGTGATAAAAGAGTTTAATTCCAGAAGATACATATGTAAGAGCATAAAGAATTGTATAAAGTTGAAAGATTTTTTAGTGTTAGTTTAAGCACAATATTTTAAAGGCTTACTTATAAATTTATACGACTGATTGTATATGTATATGTTACTTCCATGATTTATTCTCATCTTTTATGATTTGAGTGTTGTTACTTACTAAGTTCTAAAACTCATACCACATCGTTTTCTAGTTTTGCAAGTTGGCAACCAGATCGATGAGCCATATAAGTCTTTGGAAAGTCATGCTCGAGGCAACAAAACCATTCAAGCTACAATCACTCACTATAGAGTCTTGGGGAATGTGTTTTTATATAGACATTGGTTCCTCTTGTTTATGTATTGGATCGTACAATGCACACTATCATTTGTATGTAGATAAATTTATGGTTTGTATGTTTTGATTCAGGTATGAAGCCCTAAGTATTTATGATGTGATTTATTTTATTTTGACATGTCATTTTGGTGCTGTAATATGTTCCAGGTTGTTCAAATTTTATGGTACATCATGTATATTTTTCGTTAGTTTTGAGGCTTAGGGTCATGGTTATTCCAGTCTCATGCCGATAGCATCCTGTTTCTTGTGGGAAGTTTTCTGTTAGTTATAGACCATATAGGTCTTATGTTTGTAACATGATTTGATCTCTCTGATGTATATTATTTGAATTACTATGATTTGTATTTTATATGAGTAAGATTCTTTTGATGTATATGGTCTGGAGTCAAATGATTTGGCTTAGGTCTGATATGGATGTGATGTTTTTTTAATACCATTTGATGAGATACGATTCAATGTGATTTGATATGATGTGTATGAGTTTGTTATTGATTGAATGATTCCATATGATTTGATGTGATTTTAAGTGATATGTTTTGACACGATATGGTGCGATTCGATTATGATTAGATGTGTCTGATTTGGAATGAAAAATCTGATTTGCTGTGCCTTTTCTAGAATTTGATATGTTGTGATGGGATCTGTTCCTCACGGAATGCATGATTTTTGACTATGCATAGAATAAGATAACTCATTGATATGGACAAGATATTTATGTAAATGTGCTTAGCTCCGACTCATCAGATATATGAACGGGGAAATTTTGAGGACGAAATTTTTATTAGGAGGGGTGATTGTAATATATCGAATTTTTGGAATATTTCTGGAAGGTTCCCGAATTATAGATAAGGTCTAAAAAATAGACGAAATTGGAGAATAATGGTTTAAATATTGACATATAGGTTACAATGTTTTAAAGTAGAATATCGTTACATTATGAAGCGCGAAAATCGAAAGAACTAATTAAGCGATTTAAATATATTATTTTATTCTGAGAAAATTTATTATTTCAGCTATAAAAAATTAAAACGAACTCCGATGGAGTTGATTTTTGATTTTTGATTTATGGATCTTTCGAAGGCGAACAACTTTCTTATTAAATAATTTTCAAAATTTGCCTCAAAATGGCCTAAAAATTATGAATTTCTCAAAGAGTACACTTTTATGGACCAACCTCCAATTTCATGGGAATTATTTTGTAATTTTCAGAAAGTTTATCATAAATGCCCCATAGTTCTCACAATTATGAATATGGAAAGAGTTACAATACCACATTCATTACACGTGAGAAAGAGAATGGCTTGCCAATCAGCGCATCGGTATGGATGACGGTGTCCGGCCGCCATGCATCTATTGGTGGCAAGTGGCAGCCCAATCGACGCCCGAAACAATGATAACGAGAGAGACAAAAGAGATGGAGCTGGCGCACTTCCATCTAGCTGTCGCCGGCAGTGCGCGACCAGCCCGTCACGATCGTCTAGGTCACGCCAAGCAGATGGTGGCCTTCATTCATCTAGGGGAGCCACAGATGGTGGTATAAAGAGGAGAGAGAAAGTCGGCCATGGGTTTTTAGATCTGTCTTCATCCGAGCACTTTACAGCTCGAGCTTTATATCAAATCGAAACCATCAATTAGTACTACAAGCCTATGAGTCCGATTCGTTAATTTGATACTCGAATTTTTTGAAATGAGAAATTCATACGTGTTCGTGGGAGCGTAAGGAGTTTGTCAGTGACCTCGAAATTTTTATAAGACCTCTCTGTAAAAAATTTATATTTTCAAGTTTAGCTTACTATATTCGGATGCTTCAAGTAGTGTCGTAGAGTAATGTATTGAGTTGTATTGAATTAATAAGCTAGAATGTATTGAATTTGTGCTATGGGTAGAATCTGGGTGAAATCGTGAGGAGTTAGATCAATCCGATTGGATTTACGATTGTCTGGTAAAACCAGATGTCGCGCGTATCTGTGCTTTAGTGAACTGTTGGAATTGTCTAAGCTTCCCAAGATCATTTAAAGCAATGAAAATACATGTGCGAATACAACGAGGAAGTTACTGAATACTTACATCGAGCGGTTGAGCGACCCGGTGGACAACAAAACTTCATTTTCAGCCCTCTGTCAAGCTCAGCAGTGAGCTGTGTAGAGGTCCTCCATTTTCGGCTTTGTGTCTTCCTCCAAACTCCAAGCTTTGGTTCCATGCTCATGGGTGGTTTCCCTATCACATTCGCATGTCTCTTTGAGTGCTAGCTCTTGATGTTTTTGCCACAAAAACATCACACTTTGCTTCCCTTTTTTCCTCCATTTTCACGGTCAAACCAGTGAGTTTTTGAGAAGAAATATGGCATGTTGGCCGAGAGAGAAGAAGAAGAATTTTGGCTCCAAATTCGTGAACCAAGGAGAGAGAGAGATGGATAATGTGTTGTAATGTGTTAAGTGTATCTAATACACTTCCTTTGACTTCAAAAAAAAATAAAACATATACAAATAATTAAAATAACAATAAATGTCATTCAAGCTTTCAAAAAGCTTTCATCAACTCACATCACTCATGAATAGTGACTGGTGTCAATCACTCAAAGTGAAAGACATCTATCACTTGATTGACGAATGATGTGACGCTAGATGCGACTAGAGATTTGACGCTTGATTTGACTTGCGTGCTGCACTCGGGTTCGCTAATTCAAAATTAACGAATTTTCCGTTACGACGTAGTTAAATGATTATGCCTAGCGAAATCACTATTCACGTTGCTAACGAATTAATTCTAAATTAACTCGTTCGCCCGAATTAAAATCCAATTTTAGTTCCGCGTCGAAATCCAATTTCGTATAATATATCAAATATATTATTTTATCGATTAATTCCAAATTAATTGTTATCTCTCTTTAATTGATATTTTATCCTAGATAAAATATCTACGCAATTAATCCCAGATTAATTTTCTCTCTTATTTAATTATTCCCAGATTAATTAAAAGTGCGAGTCATACGTCACCGGTGAATCTTCGGGAAGCGACCCATGAGATCCCCAGATATGTTGGCAGTAAATTCGGTCGTCGGACTATCCGAACATGCAAGTACCTAGTACTACGTTTGTACCGATTTACAAGACAAGGTTGGCTTCTAGCAAAGCGCCATGCCTACCCAATTCTCCAGAAATATCCTTACAAGAATATGCGATCTATATCAGGCGTAGTATACGTAGTATTGCGTATTTTAATATAGTATCGGATGATCACGTGCTAGGCCTGGGGCTGGAATTGTGTCTACCTCGTACGAAGCACTTGTCGGATGTCAAGTAACTAGTCTCTATAATCGGATATACATGACCTAGTCATAATATCCCGATAGCTGCAGCATTTAAGAGAACAAGTCACGTATCATACGTGACCATCATCTTCATATGACTGGAGTGATACTTCCGTCTTGACATCACACCCAACACACTACGATTCTCAATATACCCAGCAGAGGCGTACACAGAACCTGTTAAAGCCCTGGATGGCCAAAACCAAAATATATTGATTGTCGCAAGTATTAGCGGTGCAAGTCTCAGGTTAGACCAAATACACATACCCTGATTTCGGACTTCCATAGACACATAGTCATACTACCAATGGAATTCCGAGGGGGTCTATCCAGAGCGAAGCTGTTTCCCATACCATCGGTAAAACACAACCTCCTATTACACTTGCATGAGTATCCTATACCAAAATATATGAGAACTATGTCGTTGTGCCCTCACAACGTGCACATGTGTAATACTTGTCTTTTACGCATTATCGATGTCCAATCTCGATAATACTCTGACTATGGATATTTAATGATTTATCCTTCATGGATTGATACTGTCTCATATCATTCTCAATCCAGGAACTAATCATATAGACCTCCTATCATTTATACATCTTGGTGATCTAATCACAAATGATAAGAGAGCAATCCCCTTTGTCACATAGTTAATTTGTACAACAACACCATGATTTGTACAAATAGTGACGTTATGGGTCAAAATTGTCCAACAATCTCCCATTTGGCCTATAGCCAGTCACTCGAGTGTCTAACACCCGAACTATGTACGGTTCGCTCAAACCGCTGAGAAAAGGCTTTCGCATGCGGATTTGCATGATTATCGTCTGATGTGATTTATTCGATCATCACATCGCCATGATGTATGATCCGAACGAATCAGATGAATATCGAAGTATATATCTGGATCGTTGATGAGACCATTAATTCTTTAGCCTGCGCTGTAGCCTAGCTCAGCTGCTAATAGAACTATATCTAATCTAATTAGATTTGTTTATCGACCCAAATGGCTTCTATTGCTGCCTCAGCTGCAGCAATATCCCGTATTTGTTGTTTATTCGGTAACGGTATCTTGCTTGGAAGATTTCCAGCTCACTGTTCCGTTATTCAAACTTTATAGTACTGTTGTGCGACTTATAGTCGTTTTATCGGTTTGGAAACTTGCAGTAGTGATCCCAGTCACTTCAAGTTCTCCATCTCCATAGTATAAGATAACATTCTTAGTTCTCTAAGATACTAAGTATGTTCTTAACTTCTATCCAATGACTATCACATAGGATTGACCCGATTGTGAATTCATATGCTCAAAGCGTATGAGACACCAGGTAACGTACATTTTTCAATATATGAATTCTCGGAGAGTTTTTCCGAAAGCCAAGCTTTCACCGATCGTTATTATGGGAATATCATTTCCAAGAAATGACATATTATCATTATTTATAGGACATTTATTGTCAGTGCCTCCCACTAACCTCCTTATATACACAAGAATCATTTTCGTTTTTAATTAAATCATATACCATTATGATTACATCAAAACGATAATTCTAAGAACCCAATGCTTGCTTCAATCCAAACATGGATCGAATAACCTGCAAAACGTGTTTGCTAGTTTTGGTACGACAAAACCGACAGGACATTGTAAACATCCACCTAAAGGTTTTCGTTTTAAGGAAAGCGATTTTCCCGTTCAGCTGTCATATTTCATAAATGAAACATGCAACATTAGCAAGCATTATCCAAATGGATTTACCGTGGCAACATGTAAAAGGTTGAATCGTAATCAATATAATGTTGATAACGATACCTTTCCGCTACAAGCCTAGCTTAGTACGTTGGTATGTTGCCATCCATGTACTTCTTCCTTGAAGAATTATAAGTACCAATAGGCACAATGCCTTATGGTACATCAACTAGTATCCAAACTTGGTTGATATACATGGAATCCATTTCGGACTCATGGCACTTTGCCATAATAGGGAGTCGATACCTTGTATCACTTCCTCATACGTAGTCAGTTGGTATACCTCAAAAAGATTGACATCTTTATGAAGTGAGATCAGAAACCCATACGCCATGTTGTTTTCTGATTCTCTCCGATTTACGCGGTTCTTGTGTATTCGAAGATTATTGGAATAGTTACATCCTTGATGAACTATTTTTGTTCCATTAGGAATCGGTGCCTTGAATAGTATTACTCCGATTTTCATTGAGTTTTACTATCCTCCCACTTACCACTGCATATCGGTATTCTTCTTAGGAAAACTGCATGGCGATCAACAATTACATTGTTCTCTTGTGAGTTGTACTATACTTTGGTTTCCCTAGGATAACCTACAATTGGCACTTATCCAATTTGGGTTTTAGTTTTGTATCATCCAAACATATGCCTAGCATTCCCAAATCTTCAGGAATGAGAAAACCTGGTTTCTTTTCCTGTTCCTATCTAATATGAATTCTGCCAAACATATTTTTATGGAACCTTATTCTAAATAAGTTCTGCACTGTTAATGCTTATCCGTTGAAGGAAATGGTAGCTCATAGCGACTCATGATTAACCTTTATCATGTCCAACAAAATTCGATTACTCAGTTCGGACACACCGTCAAATTGACGTGTTCCGGGAGGAGTCCTCATTGAAAGGATACTATACTCTTTCAATTATTTAAGAAACTTATTGCTTAAGTATTTTCATCATGGTCTAACCATGACGATTTAATACTTTAGCCGATCTGTTTGTCTATTTCGCGTCGAAACTATAAAAGGTTCCGATTTGTGTTCCTAAAGAAACACATAACCATAACGAGATGCCACATCCGTAAAGGTCACGAAATATTCATATCTACCTCTAGCCTAGCTAGACATGGCCCTACTTGCTTCACTATGAATGAGGGCTAACAGATCGGTGGCATTTACACTTTTACCAAGTAAATAGTGTTTTAGGCATTTTGCCCAATAAACTAGATTCGTAGACTTTATTTGAATGGAATCAAATTAGTCCTAGTACCCAATCTTCAAAAGTGTGGATATACGAGTCTTGTTTAATTGTGTCCTAGACAACAATGCCACAACTAAGTCTCTTCTGATCAAATCAGTTTGAGCTATTTGTTTGTCATTTGATATGTTTGAGATTTATTTATATTCAAAATATAAATGTTGTTATTCACATCTAATGTGTTTATCTCAATATCATCTTTATATAATAAAATACTTAGTGTTCTAGAATAAAAAGGTATACCCGCAACGGGTTAAACACTGATATAGAGATAATGTTTCTAGTCAAACTAGTTACATTATAACAATTTCCAAATTTAGGTACACACCTGAAGGGTAGTTCCTAAAATTAGGTATCTACGGATAAAACAGCGACTTTCGTCTCGTTCTCAATTCGCAGATAAATCTCTACTGAAGTCAGTATCCTGCTCATAGCAGATTCTGCACATCAATACATATTTATGTACCACACTAAGTATTTAAAATCTAATTTTAATATAAGTAGTGAACATATTTATGACAAACATATTTGAAGTCAGAGTCTAGCCCGTCTTCATTCTAATAGTCCAACTATTTAATCAATGATTTATGTACTATTTATTATAATGATTACTATAGTCCAACTATAAAATCAACTATAATTAATTAAATCAAATATATTGATTACTATAATCCAATTATATAATCAACTATAAATGAATAGTTTGAATACAGTCCAACTGTTTATTAAAATAATCATTTAAATATTAGTCCAACTAACATTTAATTTATTTGACGTGATATTTGAAATGAGCGCGTATGGCAAGTTACTAAACAAATATTGCAAATTTAATACTTGCCTCCCACTATTTTTCGGCGAGCCTCTAACCATCTGTCGAGTACTCGGGAAATCGTGTTTCCTAGTGGGCTAGGATCCCGTTAAATGTCACACAATCTTGACTTTGGGCAACAAATTTTATGATAATTAACTAGGTAGATCTCTAAGATCAATTGGATCCCATCCAATTCCTAGATCCAGTAGAGGGACATCCAAGTCCGAAACATATATCCTATATATGCCAATATATCCAATATATTACCTAACCTTTTTTCCTCTGAATCAACTAAGCCTTGGCTTGGGCACAACAAACTTAGTGATCCCAGTTAAGCATAATCCATTGACCATGGAAAGCTTGGTAATCAATGTCGATGGACAAGAAGTGGTCTTGACTTTGGCCAACAAACCAAAACTTGGACAAGACACCGATATGGAACAAAGCTCTCATGATTCAAACACATCCTCGACGGACAAAGGCATTGACTTTGGCCAACAAACCAATGCCAGTCTTAGATCTTGAGTAAGAATCACTCAATGGAAGGAAAAATGCTTAATATTTTGCGAGGGTTTTTCGCGTGCAAATTGGCAACGAATTTATTATCTTTGTTAAGGTCTCATCATCATACACCCTTAAACATGCATTCTAAATACATAATAAAGCGCGTATAAATAAATATAATAATGATATGCGGATGGATACTTAACACATTGATCCTGGATCAAATCTCTCTCTTTCTTCTATCCCGCTAGCACAAGTATTTGCTTCTACCTGTTACACTACACTTCTAAAGAAACCTCATTTACATTGAGGGGAATAGGTGAGAAGAGAATACAAAGAATAAGGAGGTAATAAGGCTGGACACGCAGGTCCAATTAATAAATCAAATTTATTACAACAATTTCTAAAATTTCCCCACCCATCTAATATCCATCCGATATACATTATTCATGCATCGCAACCATGTATTCACACAAGCATGTTATCAATCAATCTAATCAAATTAATTAATCTGATAATTAGTGATCATCCAATGTTCAAACAACGATTTGATTTTGCACGAGTCAAACTCGTTTTGCGAATAAGTACTCAAAGTACGAATTCTCGAATTAAATTAAACTACAAAATTAAATGCAATTCAATTTGTATTTAATACTAATTTGCTATTTAATTCCAAATTAAATATTACACTTTATTAATGAACTTTTACGATTTAAATTCCAAATTTAATCGTTATGGGTCTCAAAGCCCGATTAATATCCAATATTAATTTAATTAAAGTCCAATGGGCTTTTAATTAATTTCTTAAGGCGTGGACTTTTGGTCAACTCGGGTCAAACCCAATAACCAAAGCCCAATCCGGGAATAACCCCATAAGTCTAGAAATCAATTTTGGCCCATTAGGCCCAATTAAATTATTAAGATCCATTAGTCGCATTTGGGCTTTATGGAAGCGGTTTTGGGCCCAATTGGATCCAACCAATTTAGCCTAAACCCAATGAGCCCATTTACAACATTTCAAGCCCAATTTCCAAAATTAGCCCAACATAATTAAATTACAAAAACCCAATTTCACAATTTAATTACTTAAAGTGTATATCATAATTAATTAACCAAATCAATATTTCAAAAACACCAAATTAGCATAATTAATCATGTTTATCAACATTAAATCATGTCCAACATAATTTATCAAAAATCAAACCCATTACATGCATATATATGTCTCGGCAATGAGGGGTTTTTTAAATCGATTTCGATTTCGATTTCAATCCAATTGAATCCACAATCAATATTTCCCGAATGATTTTAAATCATCCAATGAATCAAAAATAAAAAATCCAAGACATTAGGGCACTCATCATTTTCGGCCAAGCCAAAAAATTTGGGCAAAATTGTTCCAAATAATATTTCTTGAAATTTATACAATCAATCTTCAATTCAACAACATTTAAGCATACTAAATCATCAAATTTTATTAAATCATGCTCAAATTCATTTTACCCAATTTTAACCCTAATCTATTTTCATGCTCAACCTTGCTCTGATACCATTGTTGGAATTGTCTAAGCTTCCCAAGATCATTTCAAGAAATGAAAATACATGTGCGAATACAACGAGGAAGTTGCGGAATACTTACGTCGAGCGGTTGAGAGACGCGGTGGACAACAAAACTTCATTTTCTGCCCTCTGTCAAGCTCAGCAGTGAGCTATGTGGAGGTCCTCTATTTTTGGCTTTGTCTCTTCCTCCAAGCTCCAAGCTTTGGTTCCATGCTCATTGGTGTTTCCCTATCACCTTCGCATGTCTCTTTGAGTGCTAGCTCTTGATGTTTTTTCCACAAAAACATCACACTTTGCTTCCATTTTTCCTCCATTTTCACGGTCAAACCAGTGAGTTTTTGAGAAGAAAAATGGCCTGTTGGCCGAGAGAGAAGAAGAAGAATTTTGGCTCCAAATTCGTGAACCAAGGAGAGAGAGATGGATAATGTGTTGTAATGTGTTAAGTGTATATAATACACTTCCTTTGACTTCAAAAAAAAATAAAAACATATACAAATAATTAAAATAACAATACGTGTCAATCAAGCTATCAAAAAGCTTTCATCAACTCACATCACTCATGAATAGTGACTGGTGTCAATCACTCAAAGTGAAAGACATCTATCACTTGATTGACGAATGATGTGACGCTAGATGCGACTAGCGATTTGACATTTGATTTGACTTGCATGCCGCACTCGAATTCGAAATGCGAATGCGCTCGCAAACAATCCCGGGCTTGGGTTCGCTAATTTCAAATTAACGAATTTTCCGTTGTGACGCAATTAAATCATTATGCCTAGCGAAATTACTATTCACGTCGCTAACGAATTAATTCTAAATTAACTCGTTCGCCCGAATTAAAATCAAATTTTAGTTCCGCGTCGAAATCCAATTTCTTATAATATATCGAATTTATTATTTTATCGATTAATTCCAAATTAATCGTTATCTCTCTTTAATTGATATTTTATCCCAGATAAAATATCTCCGCAAATAATCCCTGATTAATTTTCTCTCTTATCTAATTAATCACAGATTAATTAAAAGTGCAAGTCATACGTCATCGGTGATCCCCATATATGTTGGCAGTAAATTCGGTCGTCGGACTATCCGAACACGTAAGTACCTAGTACTACGTTTGTACTGATATACAAGACAAGGTTGGGTTCTAGCAAAGCGCCATGCCTACCCAATTCTCCAGAAATATCCTTACAGGAATAAGTGATCTGTATCAGGCGTAGTATACGTAGTATTGCGTATTTCGATCCAGTATCGGATGATCATGTGCTAGGCCTGGGGCTGGAATTGTGTCTGCCCCGTATGAAGCACATGTCGGATGTCTGGTAACTAGTCTCTATAATCGGATATACATGACCTAGTCATAATATCCCGATAGCTACAGTATTTAAGAGAACAAGTCTCGTTTCCTACGTGACCATCATCTCCATATGACCGGAGTGATACTTCCGTCTTGACATCACACCCAACACACTACGATTCTCAATATACCCAGCAGAGGCGTACACAGAACCAGTTAAAGCCCTGTATGACCAAAACCAAAGTATATTGATTGTCGCAAGTATTAGCGGTGCAAGTCTCATGTTAAGACCAAATACACCTACCCTGATTTCGGACTTCCTTAGACACAGTCATACTACCAATGGAATTTCGAGGGGGTCTATCCAGAGCGAAGCTGTTTCCCGTACCATCGGTATAACACAACCTCCTATTACACTTGTATGAGTATCTTATACCCAAATATATGAGAACTATGTCGTTGTGCCCTCACAACGTGCACAAGTGTAATACTAGTCTTTTACGCATTATCGATGTCCAATCTCGATAATACTATGACTAGGGATATTTAATGATTTATCCTTCATGGATTGATATTGTCTCATATCATTCTCAATACAGGAACTAATCATATGGACCACCTATCATTTATACATCTTGGTGATCTAATCACAAATGATAAGAGAGCAATCTCCTTTGTCACAACAACATCATGATCTGTACAAATAGTGACTCTATGGGTCATAATTGTCCAACATGAACTTGGGGTAGCTATGAGTTAATCATGATGATATGATATTGTTTCAATGATTTCAGAAAGTTTCAGAGGGTCCAGGATCATTATGTAGCATTTCAAAAGCTTTTGTAGATGATTTTCTAAGACCATATAATTTAGAGATTTTAATTATCTAATGGTCTGGAATCATATATTATGATGTATTAGGTTTATTTGACTAATTATGGAAGAATAGATCCAAAAGGTATTGGATCTGTTTGTAATGATTTCAGGTTTTGGGTCAGAAAGTGATTTTGATGTTATAAGGGATCAAAAGTCATTGCTTTCCCAACTTAAAAATCAAAATGTGTAAGAATACATGTCTGAGTCATAAACAAGCATAAGTACGATATCATCAAACAAATGTTTACACGTACATTACCCATACAAATACCGTAAAGTCAATCTCATCTATCATCAGAATAGAAAACATATTACAAACTCCACACAATCATTATCATCTGTCATCAGAACCAGAAAACATACTACAAATTCCCAACAGTCCTGGTCATTCATCATCAGAACCAAAAATGATAACACAACTTCCCTACCATCATAATTACCTACCATCTAAACAGAAAACATAAAGAAACCACTTTAATCTCATCTTTTGAAAATACATCATAAAATCAATCTTTTGAGATTACATCGGAAAACTAATCAAGGGTCCAATGTCTGAGTCGCTCATCCTGACCGGACATTGTCTAAAAAAAACGCAAGTCGATATAATGTAATAGGTCAGCCTATTTTGAGATGGATAAGACCCTATACAAGTGCCATGACGAGTCAAAATAAATAAAAAAATTAAAAACATAGTACGAGCACCGTGGCGGAAATGTATAATATCATATCTCATCAAAAGCTCATATCTTGTTAGAAGCGAAATCAAATGCATTTCTAATACATATTTTTCAAATGTGAATCTTTGTGAAAACACAATTTTCGTAATACTTTTTTAGAAATACTATGAAACAAAGGTATCAAAATTTTTTCGTAAAACTATTCTTTGTAAAGGAAATCAAACTCCAACCAATATCACCGTAAAACCCATATCAAGTGTCTGGGAACCAACTCAACTAGATGAACATATCAAACATCCAATGCCTAGTCTCGTATACAGATCGAGAATTGTCCGAAATAGGCCCATGTCGACATAGTAGCGGATCGGTCCAATACAGCTGGAGAATACCTTATACAACAGCCATAGAGGTTTCAAAATCTTAAAACATAAACATAATACAAGCATCGTGGCAGAAACAGATCATATCATATCAAAAGTAAAAATCAATTATATTTCATTGAAAAGGAAAACTATTTGACAAAAAAGCTTCTTAAAATATTTTCCGAAAAAATAAGCCAATAATGTTCATTCACATGTAAGACACATCACATAAAACATATTAAATCTGCATCCATTGAAAAATACTCACAATTATAAACAGTAACCGCATATATATATAAATATATATATATAAATATATATATATATGTATATATTCACCAACCATTGACAAATAACTCATAAATTGAGAAATCATATCACACATAGGCCTCAGAATGTTTATAAAGACATATGGTATCAAAATCATATTGTACCAATTATAATGCATAGTTGTACCAAACCATCGAAGCCCATGGCTAAAACCAACCCAGACCCGTGGTAGTTGATATGGCTAAACTTATGCATATATTATCTAAACATGATTCTAACTCACTATAACCAATAACATGCAAACAATTAACCATACTTTAACTATTTATTACACGAAATACTTACCTAGTATCGTTAACACTTCTGATCCTAGTCAAATCTGTCAAAATAAATTACGATACGGAATTCTCGACTCTACTATAACAAACTTTCAAATCATCTTGAAACACCCAATACAAGCCTGATTTCGACGGTTTCAATCTCATTACTCTTACAACGTCATATACTAAAAATTCATAACAAAAAATCAATTTTCGACCCAAAAACCAAAATTTCTCTTAAAAGTCCAATGTTGTTACAAACGGATCTGGAACCTTTTGAATCTATAATGTTCCTCCCAAAATTAATAAAATACACCTAATACATCATAATTAATGATTCCAAGATCATCAGATAATTAAAATAACCAAATTACATATTTTAAGAAAATCTTCCGTAAAACCTTCTGTAATGCTCAATACATTCTAACTTATTCAATTCAATACAAGTCAATAAGTTACTGACCGACGTAATCACAAGCGTATAACGCAAGGACACGTATCATTCAAGTAGTATAAAAAGTATCGATCCCACGAGGACTTAATACCTAATCTATTAATTTTATGAGGTCAAATGATTATTAGTATCTAACAGGTTGATTGATTGATTTGAAATGGTGATGATTTTGAATTTAAAAACAAGTAAATAAAATTATACGAAAGTAGGTTTAAGAAAATTCAATATTAAGAAACTATCTAGGGCTGTGAATCTTCCTAATGTCTTTTAAAAGATGAAGTGGTTATTTCATGTTTGTGTAATAAATCGGTTTACTAACCTGGAACACGAAATTATGTGAAAGCCTCTGTCGATGGCCAGACGCAAATACCCAGTTAACCCACTTGAACTATATGTCTATGTCAACCAAATTACCTGGATTCATTAAGTTTAAGTTCCAATTATGGCTACCCCCACCCGACAGGTATATGTCTATCCTGTAGGGAAATCTATTAAAAGGTTAAATATCCTAAAGGAAGATCGTGGGCTATGAAGTCTAAGGCTGAAACCTAAAATTCCTTTGTCAAGTTTATTTTAGATTTACCAGATCAATCTTATTAGTGGCCAATTAACAAGACGCATTAAGCTTAAGACTTAATAAGTAAACCTTTAAATTACCCAAACTATAAAATAACCCCCGATAAACCGGTGATATTAGAATTCATCATAACCCTAGATAACTAACTTAGTTACGACACATAACTAGGGCTAGTAAAATAAAAGACATAAAGAAAAAATGCTGAAAAGTAATTGCGGTAAAGTAAAAGCTAAAAAGTAAATTACAATAAAATAAAATGCTAAGGTAAAATGATCAACTTTTACTACTACAAATTTAGATATCTCTCTTAATATAATATATTACCTTGTGATTATTTTACCAACCAACCATATATGCGGTAACCTGATTAAGTCAAATTAAGTCCAACCAGCCATAGAGACGGAACCAAAATAAACCTGCCATATTGACGGTAAGAAAATTTAATTACCAACCGACCAATCTGGCGGTATCCTTGCTTCGTCAGGTTTAAACCAGTTTAAAATGAATTATCAACCGACCAATATAGCAGTATCCTTATTAAGTCAAATTTTAAATAGTGAATATATTATAATTAGGGAGATTAATCTAAATAGCAATAGTAAAAGAATTACCTTTCACCCTAGCAGGGGGAAGTTACCTCCTCATGGTTGAATAGTAAAAACTGTAAAAGTTAAAAAAGGTAAATTACTATTACTATTACAAAAGTAAATTACTATTACAGAACGTAATTAAAATTAATTACAAAACTGAAATTAAAAGAAACTAGGTAGAAAACTCCCTATTTATATCAGAGAATTTAGAGTGAAAGGTATATCTGAAACTGAAATTTCGAGCTCTATTTATAGGCGTCAATAAGCCCCAAGCGTCGTGGCGTGCAAGTTTCTTCTTGCGTCTTGACGCGCTGATGTGTCAAGCGCTGATTGATCAGCTTCAGATTCTTATCTGCCACGTGGCATTTTGGATAAGGTGATAAGGTGACACATGGCAAGGTGGCTGGCAACTCAATGATTATGCTGACGAGACGCGCCAAATTACCATTTTGCCCTTTTCTGTCTTTTTTCACTGTTTTGGTCCCAAATCACCTCCAGATAGTCGTGAAACTTTATTTATCAACAAAATAACACAAAACACATCAAAATATTCTCAAAACTCAAGAAACTATACAAAATATTAAGTTAAATGAGTGGGAAATAGTGATACATTTACCACTCATCAGTTACTCTACAACAGTACTCAAAGCATCCAAATACAATACGCTAAACTTGAAACTATCATGTTTTTACTGGGAGGTCTTACCGAAATTTGAGGGTACTGGTGGACTTCCTACGCTCCCACGAACGCGTAGGAATCGACAAAATTTGAATCAAATCAGGCGAACTCCGAAAATCAAAATTCAAGAAACTTTCTTCTCTCATTCCGAAAAATCCATTCTCACTCTCAGGTGAAATGAAAGATTAGGTTAAGGTGGTATGATAAGTCTTGCAATATTCGTGTTTACAAACTGACCTTCACGGAATTGCAAGTTGTTCCCTGAAAGTGTACTTTTTTGGAAATTCAATTTTTGGAGGCCTTTTTGATGCAAATTTCGAAAATTGATCCATCCAAAAGTTTTTCGTCTTCGAAAGAACTTTCCAGCAGACTAAAAATCAACTCAATCAGAATTTGTTTGCTTTTTATATACCCAAAAAAATTAAATTTCTTCCAATAAAATAATATACCTAAATCGCTTAATTGGTTCTTTTGAATTTTGCGCTTCCCAATATAACGAGATTCGACTTTAAAACATTCCAACCTATATGTCAATACTTAAACCCTTATTGTTCAACTTCGACTCATTCCGAGACATTATCTGCAATTCGGAAACCTTCTAGAAATGTTCCAAAAATTCAGGATATTAAATAACAAAATCCCTATAATGCAATCAAACATATTTAAAATTATTATAATTAATTAAAATAAAATAAATAAATGAAATAACATTGAATAAATTAATTACAATTTTAATTAAAAAATATTTTTGAATTATTCAATTTTTTATTATTTTTTTAATATTTCAATTTCCAATTCATCTATTTCCTAAAGAGATTACTTATGAATATTGATATTTATTAAAAAACGGTAAACTTGTCCGTAAAATCTATATGATTTTCTTTCCCCATAAAATTTCTTATACGAACCAATTAATGGAATCAAATTCCACATCATTTCATGTTATCTCCTCTCCTCTCATCTCCCCTAATTTTCTTTTCTCTCCTCTCATTTACTCTCCGTCCAACCAAACACGGACACATAGTAGAACGGTCAAGATAAAATCCTTGCTTATCTTTGTGTCGTCTGTTGGTATAGTAGCAAGCAAGGGTCATTTCCGCAGAAGATTGTTCTTAATTATATTAGTTGTATCACGATAGAAATAAAGGTGTTATGAAGTAAAAGAAATTTGGAAATTAAAATATGCAAGCTATTTAAAATAAAACTAATCTAAAAAAATAAAATTAAATAAATTTATTGGAAAGTTGAATCAATGGAGAAAAATATGGTCAATGGTTTCATTCGCCACCACTAGATAATTGATATAATTATGTTCAGATTTTATCTCACTTTCTATTGAAATTAACAACCCTAAGATAACATTGACATGGACATGCATGACATAATATAACCAGTGCATACATGTTGTATCATGAATGAACTTATACCTGCATTACTCATAACCTGTTCTAACAAGACAATTTCTGGAAACTTGCATATCTGACATATATTACACATGAGTTATATAATGTAAATTTACGTAACATGATCCATGTACAAAGACATCATTCGGCCTCATGGCCCATTGTAGACATTGTATTTTTACACATAGCCCGATGATGAGTTTCGTATAGGGACATTATATTTTCTGTAGTTTCGTATTTTTCCACTTGAAATTTTTGAAAGATGCAAAGTTAAATGTCAGAAGGGATAGAAACTCTAGAAAATATCAAAAACAGCCAAATGATTGGACATCCATTATGTTCGGCCAAACCTCTCAGATGCTAACATCCGGTCGGACATCACCTAAGTTCATCCGGACTATTCTCAAACATAAATAGTTGGTCGAGCATCACTTATATCCGACCATATTTCTCTCAGCCGATCGGATATAGATTTGAAATACTAAATCTGACTTGATAAATATTAAGCTGCAGTTATCCAATGAAGTAGTTGGATTAAACCAAACTACTTAGGGGATTTACTTCGAGATTTATTTTACTATTAATATCGTTATTATCCTGTCAATTCTAATACCTATAAAAAAAAAACTAGTGAGAGCTAACAAAAATATAAGGAATAAAAAAATGAACGAGTGAAAAAGAGAAGATAATAAGAAGAGAACAAAATATCTAGAGTAAAACACAAAATCCCTGAAGTTTCTTCTATTCTAGCATGCGACTCAGCGAGCTAAGTAGTTTTGAAAGGCCTCTTACTAGCCAAACAAACTTAAAGTACAACCTGAGAACCTGAGGGAACCTATTTCTATTCGTTTCGTAATACTGTTTTGACAAGATATGTCCGGCCGAATTTGACCCACATTCGGCCCGACATAACATAAGTCAAAACATGTTCAGCCTTATATGACTCCCGATTAGTATATAGGATAGAAACCCTGAGATAAATTTTGTAGCTGATTCCGAATGGACGGTAATATAGCTACATTCGGGATACAACTCCATGAACAATTTAGGGATTATGCAAAAGTTCGATTTTGCATTGATAGCCTTTATTGATTTATGTTGTTTTAATTTTTTGATGCCAATTTTTGTATGTAGTTACACACAAAATATCCGGCAAGACTCACTATATATCTGGTCGGACATCCAAGCGATATTCGGCTAGGCTTCTTAAAGCCAGATCGATGAGATGTTTGTCTTATTCTTATTTAATCTTTGTCTTGTCGCATTCATTGTTAATGTCATTCCATACATGTTTCTGTCTCGTTAATTGTTAGGGATATGCCCTATACCCAACTTGTGGATGAGCTATATTTACATGTATTTGTAATATTTTTATTAATTAATAAAATGGCAATCTTTATTATACGTGTCTTACATAAATTATATGAATCATCAAACACTGTAATAAAGCCCTTGGAGTAATTAGATGATGGCTTCCACAACTTATGAGAATCATTACTCTCAAACGTTCCTAGTAATAGTTTTGTGAATAATCTGGGCTTTCACAAAGCGGAGAGACTAGCATGATGATATGATACGCCCTTAAGTGGGGTAGCCGATCTCATAGGCTACTAGCGGAGATCCGTCCGCTTGGTGTATTACATGGATGCATGAGTTGCTCGTGTACATCGAACTGACCGCCGAAAGATTTCACATGGAGTGTTTATCCCATGTGTTTGTGATAATTTTCATGTATCGATTGTATGACTAGTCCTTAGACTTGAGGTCATTACAATCTTATATGTGGATCAAACGACTTTGACATTCTTCTTCCCCGGTTCAAAAGATCTGGTCATAAGGGTTTGATTAGGTCATTTGTTGAAACACATGAAGTTTGTAAAGATACAATAGAGAATCGCAACTCTCTCGGGTAATATTTTCTTATAAGTGTAGTATTCCAGTTTACGGGTTGATATGTGTGATAAGTACTTGAGACTGTGGCCGCAGCGGAAGAATCATTTGAGATTCTTGGGTTAGCACGATTCATGACACTATCAACATCATACCTTTGACTATATGGGTAGACACTTTCCAGACCCTAGGTCAAACGGTGGGGATACAGTGAGGCAATGGACCGTAGCATATGCAAATTGCATACAAAATGGGTATATATCTTTCCTTCTCATTTGGGAGCCTTGGCATGTTGCTAGATGTCAACCTTGGACAATGAAATTGAACGACCATCTGATCGGAGGATAATTTATGTTCGATTATATTATCACGATTCATTTCATATCCAACTTGTGGGGAACCCAAAAGGTCACACATAACAAAGTCGAAATCAATGGTTAACAGTGCACAATACAAATTTAACAGCATATATGATTGATGTAGGAATTGTTCATAAATGGTTCATTGTGTTTAATTATTGAACACATCATTTTTGAGGTTCCAAAGTGGCTTAGGGATTAGTGAATGACGATAGGGGCACTTAGGGAATTGAAAAAATGAATAAGAAAAAAAATTTGCGTTTATTTTATTTTATTTGTTTTGAATTCCAATTCGGCCTAAACTCTTATTAGGGTTTTATAATCTCATTAAACCACTATCTCAAGATCCAATGGCTAAGATTTAATTAGCATTTATCCCACATCGGATTCTTAATTAATTTTGTTGTCTTTGGAGCACCTATATAAACCCAAAGAATTCGTTACAATTTTTTACACCGAAACCTTTCATATCTTGGGTTTATGTAAGTGAGCAACTCTAAAGTTTAAGTACGAACTTTACCAAATTAAAAATCAAAATGTGTAAGAATACATGTCTGAGTCATAAACAAGCATAAGTACGAATTTATCAAACAAATGTTTACACGTACATTACCCATACAAATTCCGTAAAGTCAATCTCATCTATCATCAGAATAGAAAACATATTACAAACTCCACATAATCATTATCATCTGTCATCAGAACCAGAAAACATACTACAAATTCCCAACAGTCATGGTCATTCATCATCAGAACCAAAAATGATAACACAACTTCCCTACCATCATAATTACCTACCATCTAAACATAAAACATAAAGAAACCACTTTAATCTCATCTTTTGAAAATACATCATAAAATCAATCTTTTGAGATTACATCGGAAAACTAATCAATGGTCCAATGTCTGAGTCGCTCATCTTGACCGGACATTGTCTAAAAAAAGCGCAAGTCGATATAATGTAATAGGTCGGCCTATTTTGAGATGGATAAGACCCTATACAAGTGCAATGACGAGTCAAAATAAATAAATAAAATTAAAAACATAGTACGAGCACCGTGGCGGAAATGTATCATATCATATCTCATCAAAAACCCATATCTTGTTAGAAGCGAAATCAAATGCATTTCTAATACATATTTTTCAAATGTGAATCTTTGTGAAAACACACTTTTCGTAATACTTTTTTAGAAATACTATGAAACAAAGGTATCCAAAATTTATCGTAAAACTATTCTTTGTAAAGGAAATCAAACTCCAACCAATATCATCGTAAAACCCATATCAAGTGTCTGGGAACCAACTCAACTAGATGAACATATCAAACATCCAATGCCTAGTCTCGTATACAGATCGAGAATTGTCCGAAATAGGCCCATGTCGACATAGTAGCGGATCGGTCCACTACAGCTGGAGAATACCTTATACAAGCGCCATAGAGGTTTCAAAATCTTAAAACATAAACATAATACAAGCATCGTGGCGGAAACAGATCATATCATATCAAAAGTAAGCCAATAATGTTCTTAAAATATTTGACAAAAAGCTTCTTAAAATTTTCTCCGAAAAAATAAGCCAATAATGTTCATTCACATGTAAGACACATCACATATTAAATATGCATCCATTGAAAAATACTCACAATTATAAATAGTAACCACATATCACATACTTATTCTAAAGAAGTCATACCGGCTTTATATATATATATATATATATATATTATATATATGTATGTATATATTCACCAACCATTGACAAATAACTCATAAATTGAGAAATCATATCACACATAGGCCTCAGAATGTTTATAAAGACAAATGGTATCAAAATCATATTGTACCAATTATAATGCATAGTTGTACCAAACCATCGAAGCCCATGGCTAAAACCAACCCAGACCCGTGGTAGTTGATATGGCTAAACTTATGCATATATTATCTAAGCATGATTCTAACTCACTATAACCAATAACATGCAAACAATTAACTATACTTTAACTATTTATTACACGAAATACTTACCTAGTATCGTTAACACTCCTGATCCTAGTCAAATCTGTCAAAATAAATTACGATACGGAATTCTCGACTCTACAATAACAAACTTTCAAACCATCTTGAAACACCCAATACAAGCCTGATTTCAACGGTTTCAATCTCATTACTCTTACAACGTCATATACTAAAAATTCATAACAGAAAAATCAATTTCCGACCCAAAAACCAAAATTTCTCTTAAAAGTCCAATGTTGTTACAAACGGATCTGGAACCTTTTGAATCTATCATGTTCCTCCCAAAATTAATAAAATACACCTAATACATCATAATATATGATTCCAAGATCATCAGATAATTAAAATCACCAAATTACATATTTTAAGAAAATCTTTCGTAAAACCTTTTGTAATGCTACATGAAGATCCTAGACATTTAAAAATTTCTGAAACTATCCAAACAATATCATATCATCAAGATTAACTCATACCTACCATTACATTCACTAAAGTAGAGACGTGTGTGAAATACAGTTTTATTAGAAACTCGCAATTTCTATCGGATTGATCCAATTCATTCATATTTCACCTTGATTCTACCTATAGTACAAATTCAATACATTCTAACTTATTCAATTCAACCGAGTCAATACGTTACTGATCGACGTAATCACACGCGTATAACACAAGCACACGTATCATTCAAGTAGTATAAAAAGTATCGATCCTACGAAGACTTAATACCTAATCTATTAATTTTATGAGGTCAAATGATTATTAGTATCTAAAAGGTTGATTGATTGATTTGAAATGGTTATGATTTTGAATTTAAAAACAAGTAAATAAAATTATACAAAAGTAGGTTTAAGAAAATTCAATATTAAGAAACTATCTAGGGTTGTGAATCTTCCTAATGTCTTTTAAAAGATGAAGTGGTTATTTCATGTTTGTGTAATAAATCGGTTTACTAACCTGGAACACGAAATTATGTGAAAGCCTTGTCGATGGCCAGACGCAAATACCCAGTTTAACCCAATTGAACCATATGTCTATGTCAACCAAATTACCTGGATACATTAAGTTTAAGTTCCAATTATGGCAACCCCCACCCGACAGGTATATGTCTATCTTGTAAGGAAATCTATTAAAAGGTTATATATCCTAAAGGAAGATCGCGGGCTATGAAGTCTAAGGCTGAAACCTAAAATTCCTTTGTCAAGTTTATTTTAGATTTACCAGATCAATCTTATTTGTGGCCAATTAACAAGACAAATTAAGCTTAAGACTTAATAAGTAAACCTTTAAATTACCCAAACTATAAAATAACCCCTTATAAACCGGTGATATTAGAATTCATCATAACTCTAGATAAATAACTTAGTTACTACACATAACTAGGGCTAGTAAAATAAAAGACATAAAGTAAAAATGCTGAAAAGTAATTGCGGTAAAGTAAAAGCTGAAAAAGTAAATTACAATAAAATAAAATGCTAAGGTAAAAGGATAAACTTTTACTACTACTAATTTAGATATCTCTCTTAATATAATATATTACCTTGTGATTATTTTACCAACCAGCCATATATGCGGTAACCTGATTAAGTCCAACCAGCCATAAAGGCGGAACCAGAATAAACCTGCCATATTAACGGTAAGAAAATTTAATTACCAACCGACCAATCTGGCGGTATCCTTGCTTAGTCAGGTTTAAACCAGTTTAAAATGAATTACCAACCGACCAATATAGCGGTATCCTTATTAAGTCAAATTTTAAATAGTGAATATATTATAATTAAGGGAGATTAATCTAAATAGCAATAGTAAAAGAATTAGCTTTCACCCTAGTAGGGGGAAGTTACCTCCTCATGGTTGAATAGTAAAAACTGTAAAAGTTAAAAAAAGGTAAATTACTATTACTATTACAAAAGTAAATTACTATTACATAACGTAATTAAAATTAATTACAAAACTGAAATTAAAAGAAACTAGGTAGAAAACTCCCTATTTATATCAGAGAATTCAGAGTGGAAGGTATATCTGAAACTGAAATTTCGAGCTCTATTTATAGGCGTCAATAAGCCCCACGCGTCGTGACGCGCAAGTTTCTTCTTGCGTCGTGACGCGCTGATGTGTCAAGCGCTGATTGATCAGCTTCAGATTCTTATCTACCACGTGGCATTTTGGATAAGGTGATAAGGTGACACATGGCAAGGCGGCTGGTAACTCAATGATTATGCTGACGTGGTGACACGTGGCGATAGTGATTGTCGGCACCATAGAATGATGACACGTGGCACGCTGTGATTGGCTGATGATGATGTGGCGATGACATGGCAAAGTTGACTTGGTCTTCTGCTGACATGGCGATGACGTGGCTGACACGTGGAGTGACACATGACGACACATGGCGATGGCGATTATCGGCATTATTGGATGATGACACGTGGCACGGCGCATGTTAGCAAATCGGTTGTGATGGTGACACGTGGCACGGTGCATGTTAGCAAAGTCAAACTTCACAGATTCTGACATGTGGACCCGGTGCACGTTAGCATGGATCAGCGCACGTTAGGCGTCGCGATGCAGCCTGCGCGTCGCGACTCGCCAAATGACCATTTTGCCCTTTTATGTCCTTTTTCACTGTTTTTGGTCCCAAATCACCTCCAGAGTGTCCTGAAACTTTATTTATCTATAAAATAACACAAAACACATCAAAATATTCCCAAAACTCAAAAAACTATACAAAATATTAAGTTAAATGAGTGGAAAATAGTGATACATTTACCACTCATCACACCCCGAAACCTAATATTTTGCCAGTCCTCAAGTAAAACACAGAATAAAACAACATAAACATCTTTAGAATAAAATTTATCTAAGCCACTTTCGTAGGGATCACGGTTGCATTTAGTGTATGCAACAAGCCTTTAAACCCCTAGGTGTCCCTAGTAGATGAGTTGTATTCTCGTGAGGGTTTACAGCAATGATACTCACAAACATTTTACAAAAGTAAAAAGGTAGTTAAACTAATGCACACAAAAGCAAAAAAGACAAGAGAAAATAGAGTAAAGAAGTTAGTGACTAATCAGGTGAAACTTCTACACCAAATTACTAGTTGTTTTCTTTCTTTCTAAATTACCGAATAAGTAAATTCTCCGATTATATTTACCATTCTCCATATCCACAGCCAACAAAATATTAAACAACTCATTTTTACCCACAATAGTCACAATTGCAGTTGATAAGAGAGTAATATTTTTGTCCTAATGTTTTATCAGAATTCACACCTTTTTACAGTAGTGGAATAATTTTTATCATTTTTCTGATTTTTTCTTTGATTTTAGATTTTTTTTATATACAATATCTTCCATCTATGTAGCGAGTGTTGGGTCGGTGGCTCCCAAACCAGTTGGCTTTAGGGCATCAGGTGTTAAGACACCCCTACGGACATAATTACTCAAACTTCAGATATATAGATTTTTCCAACATCCTATATCCATGTAGCGAGCTTTGGGCCAGTGACTCTCAAACCAGTTAGCTCTAGGGCACTAAGTGTTAAAACACCTATACGGACTTAATAACTCGGAACTCAGACGTTTTTTTTTCAATGCTTTTCATAGATGCTTCCTCCAATTAAACTAGAGCACTGAATCTTACAAACTTTTCAATTACAGCTCATGTCTGTATGTTACCATACATGTTGATAATACCTGCCAACTAAGCATATGAAGATCCATTTTAGTCAATTTTATGGAGAATTTACAAATTAAATAATTCAAAAGAAATAAAAAAAAATTAACTTGTTTCAAAAATGGGTTGAAATACGTATAAGGAGTGGGAATTCCTTACACAGCTATCTCTCACCAATTTCACCTTTTCAGTCAAAATAAAAACAAAAATGCAAAATTTTTTTCGTAATTTTTGAAAATTTTTCAAATTTGTTTTTTTGAAAAAATTTTAGACAAAAAATAAAAACAACACACAACTAAAAACAAGATACTGATCAACTAATTCCCTCCCCCAAACCTAAATGAGACATTGTCCCCAATGTCTTAAACAGTAGAAGAAGAGTTTAGAAGATAGTACTTGGTTAACTGAAATTCTACACGAAAAGTTAAAGGTGATGATCCAGATTAATCCGATGCCTCTTACCAAGATAGTCCTCAGACCAATTTATCTTTGAAATGATAGGCTCAATTTGTGGTTCATAGGCTAAGATTTGATCAATTAGATCCGGAGCAGTTCTGGCAGTGAAGAGGAGTTCTTTTAAAGGTTATGACACGAACCCATTTCTCCGGGCATCATCAAGAAACACACAAAGAAAATCATAAAATCCTTCAATGTTGTACATTCCAAGCGGTTTCTGGTGTATGTTCAGGTTCGCCCAAGATAACACTGTAAAAATTTCCTCCAATGTACCCAAGCCACCTGGCAAAGCAATAAAAGCATCAGCACGGTTAATCATTTCTACCAATCGTTCAGACATACCTGGCACGATCAGTTACTCTCCGTTTGATGGTCCAATAAGATTTTTTTTTTCCAATGATTTTGGGATGATTCCCAAAATGTGACTGCCTCCCTCATGTAGAGCTTTTGAAACGATCCCTATAAGTCCAAGATTGCCTCCGCCATATACTAAGTGCATATTCCTTGCAGCTAAGACTCGACCCAATTCTTGTGTTGCTTCTATGTATTGTGGATTAACACCAACACTAGTACCGCAAAACACACAGATGTTTTCAACTCGTCTTCTTGAAGTGGCTTCCATGTTTTACTCTGGATGTCTTCAAAAGTACAATGATGAGTTGAATTTATAACACCTGAAAAGGGTGAGTAAAATAATAGCACTAGTACCTGTCAAATGACAATTATTAGTTAACAGTAAAATAAATCGTGATAGTCAAAAAGGTCTGGATCCTGTCGGAGAAAATAAAAGAAAGCAAGAAAACAAATCACAATTATTAGGAAAAGACAAAGAGATATAATATGTACAAGAAATATAGCGGCTTGATTGACGTCAATGCGTCAGGGACAAGCTTCCCATCCAATTTTCTTATAAATTGGCAAACAAGGTCTTTTTGAGTCAGATTCCCGAGACTTAACTGTTGTCTTTCTTTTTGGAATTGTGTATGTAATTTGCGAAAGGCTATGTGAACATATCCACTAGAATGCGTCTCAAGAGTCGAAGATATATCATCTAAAGACTCATTACTCAAGCCATCCCTAGTGAATTTAATTTTGTCTTCGCGATTACTAGACACCATTCATAAAGAACGACAACGAGTATTGCAATTCCAGTGTGCACATTTGTAACAAACACCCATTTGTTTAGCTGTACGTTTCTTTGCATATGTGCTTCTTCCAAAACCAGGAAGATGTGAAATAAATGAGTCAGAAGACTCACCTGCCAATCAGACCCGTGCTTCAATAATCCAACGAATATCAGTTGGAATACCTTTGATCATCAGTAGTCTCATCAGTTCCAAGCGAGCTTTGTAGACTTTCATCAGAGATTTTTGAGGGAGAGAATGAAATTGCTTGCGAAGATTTGCGAGAGCTTCTTCCATCGTGAAATGACTTTACCTGCAAAAATTAAACACACAAAAATAAAACACACCAGATCACAATATATACACAAATTACATGGGTTACCTCCATGCGAGCGCTAAGTTTATCATCGTCAGCTAGACGTGACTTCTCGAATGTTAGGCTGGATCTGAAAGTGTGACATTTTCTTTTTGTCGCTCAAATGATTCTCCCCAGTAGTGTTTAACACGTTTGTTTTTAACCTTGAATGTTTCGTTGGTGCTGGGATCCAGTAACTCAACAGCTCCATATGGTAAAACCTTGGTGATTAGGAATGGACCTGACCACCGTGATTTTGGCTTCCATGGGAATAATTTCACCCTTGATTTGTTTAACAGTACCTTCTGCCCTGGTTCGAGTTGTATGCGCACTAAATTCTCATCATGTCTTTTCCTTGCCTTTTCTTTGTACAATTTGGCATTCTCAAAAGGCTGTATGTGAAGTTCTTTCAATTTGTTGAGCTGGTGGAACTGTTTCTCTTCTGTTGCTTGTAGAGTAAGAAACTGCATCTTTAATGCACATGACGCTTTATCTTCAGGCTCCACAGGCAGTTGACATGCTTTAAGTCTGTCAGTAGAACTTTTCCTTTCATCATAATTTTGGATGGTACTATATATTACATCAAGTCTGAAACATTCCTCATTCTTTTCATCATCTGGGAAATTCATGGCCTTGAAAACATTAAATGTTACTTCTTGGTCCTGTACCCTCATGGTTAATTCTCATTTCTATACATCAATAATCGTTCGACCTGTAGCCAAGAATGGTATTTTGAGTATTATCAGCACGTCTACATCTTCCTCCATATCTAGGACAATAAAATCTGCTGAGAAAATGAATTTGTCAACTTAGACCAGCACGTCTTCAATTACACCTCTCGAAAATACTAGTGTTCTATCAGCAAGTTGCAGAGAGACTGAAGTGGGCATTGTTTCTCCAATCTGCAGTTTCCTGAAAATAGAAAAAGGCATCAAGTTAACACTTGTACCTAAATCACATAAAGCCCTACCAAAGTTATGTTCTCATATGATGCAAGGAATGGTGAAACTGCCAGGATCTTTCAACTTTGGGGGAAGCTTCCTCTGAATGATGGCGCTGCATTCTTCTGTCAATGCTACTGTCTCGCAATCTCCCAATCTCCATTTTCGTGAAAGAATATCTTTCATGAATTTTACATAGCTGGGCATTTGATCCAAGGCTTCTGCAAATAGAATGTTGATGTACAGCTTTTTGAACACCTCCAGAAAATGAGCAAACTGCTTGTCCAATTTGTTTTTCTGAAGACGCTGAGGAAAATGTGGAGGTGGAGTGATATGTTCTTTTTCCTTTGCTTCTTTTTTCCTCCATCTATTGCTTTGTTTCTTTTGGAACTTCCTCAGCAGTTGTTTTGGCTAAAACATCTTTGTTGATTTCAGTACCGCTTTTTAACATGATGGAATGACACTGCTCATTCCCTATGTTCCTTGGATTTGGTTCTATGTTGCTGGGAAGATTCCCTAGCGGTCTAAAACTCTGAGAATTGGCCAGTTGTCCGATTTGATTCTCCAGTGCTTTGATGGAAGCAGATTGGCTTTGAAATATAGCATCGTACTTTTTTAACTGAGCCAGCACTTCTGCTATTCCTGGTTCATTTGCCTGCTCCTGGCATTTGTTCTGTTGCTGGAATCTAGGTGGTAGATAGTTCTGCTGTTGGAATACAGGTGGTGGATTGTTCTTTTGCCCTGAATTGTTGCTCCATGAAAAATTCGGATGATTCCTCCACCCTAGGTTGTAGGTGTTGGAATATTGATTGTTCCATGTCTGTTGAAATTGTTGACAGAATTCACCATTTCTTCAAGTTGGTTTGGTTCTGGTGCTCCTCCATATGGTGAACATGTGGATCCAGTGGTAAGAGTCTCCATGAATTTGCATATCTGATCCAGCTTGGCGTTGACTACAGTATTGGCTCCAACTTCATAAATTCATGCAATTCTTTGGATCATGCTCCTTTCTATTGGCCACATGAATTGTTGTTGGCCATTTCTTCGATTAGGTCCCAGGCTTGATCTTCTCCTTTTGCCATTAAAGCTCCTCCAGCAGCAGCATCGATTGGGGTTCTCATCAGTCCAGAAAGTCCATTATAGAAAGTTTGTACTTGAAGCCATTTTGGAATCTCATGGTGAGGACATTTCCATAGCAAATCTTTGTACCTTTCCCAAGCTTCGTAGAGAGTTTCTGAGTCTTGTTGTACAATGGATGTGAAATCATTCCTCAGCTTTCCAGTTCTGGCTGGTGGAAAGTACTTTGCAATAAATTTGGTGGCTGAAGTGTTCAAAGTTGTGATGGAACCTGCTGGTGGTGAATGTAGCCAAGCTTTAGCTCTGTCCTTCAAGGAGTATAGAAAGACCCGCAGTCTCATTGATTCTTCAGCTTCTCGGTTGTAATTGAAAGTGCCGTAAACTTCCAGAAAGTTAATGATGTGGGTATTAGGATCATCAGTTGCTTTCCCCCCAAACTGCACTGACTGTTGAATCATCTGAATGCATGATTTGATGTCACACGCATTTGCTGGTAAAATAGGAAGTACAATACAAGAAATGAAGCCGTTGACCACCGGAATGGTTTTGTCTCGAATGGGTATTGGCGGTGCAACCTCCAAAGGTTCAGGTTCCATGTTGACTAAAGCTTCTTGGCCTTCACGCCTATCCCTTCTCAACTGTCTAATGGTTCTTTCAATTTCTGGGTCGAGCGGTCAGAGTTCAAAGCTTCTGGTTCGTCCCATGTAGTTTCTGAGAACTTGAAACACGAAAAACAATAAGTAAAAAGAAATTAGATAAAAGTCACGTATCTAACCCCAAAACTAATAGTGAAAGATAAATAAGTCCCCGGCAACGGCGCCAAAAACTTGACCGGCGTAATCACACGCGTATAACGCAAGCGCACGTATCGTTCAAGTAGTATAAAAAGTATTGATACCACGAGGACTTAATACCTAATCTATTAATTTTATGAGGTCAAATGATTACTAGTATCTAACGGGTTGATTGATTGATTTGAAATGGTGATGATTTTGAATTTAAAAACAAGTAAATAAAATTGCACGAAAGTAGGTTTAAGAAAATTCAATATTAAGAAACTATCTAGGGTTGTGAATCTTCCTAATGTCTTTTAAAAGATGAAGTGGTTATTTCATGTTTGTGTAAAAAATCGGTTTACTAACCTAGAACACGAAATTATGCGAAAGCCTTTGTCGATGGTCAGACGCAAAAACCCAGTTTAACCCAATTGAACCATATGTCTATCTCAACCAAATTACCTGGATTCATTAAGTTTAAGTTCTAATTATGGCTACCCCCGCCCGACAGGTATATGTCTATCCTCTAAGGAAATCTATTAAAGGGTTATCTATCCTCAAGGAAGATCGTGGGCTATTAAGTCTAAGGCTGAAACCTAAAATTCCTTTGTCAAGTTTATTTTAGATTTACCAAATCAATCTTATTAGTGGCCAATTAACAAGTCGCATTAAGCTTAAGACTTAATAAGTAAACCTTTAAATTACCCAAACTATAAAATAACCCCTTATAAACCGGTGATATTAGAATTCATCACAACCCTAGATAACTAACTTAGTTACGACACATAACTAGGGCTAGTAAAATAAAAGACATAAAGTAAAAATGCTGAAAAATAATTGCGATAAAGTAAAAGCTGAAAAGTAAATTACAATAAAATAAAATGCTAAGGTAAAAGGATCAACTTTTACTACTACTAATTTAGATATCTCCCTTAATATAATATATTAACTTGAGATTATTTTACCAACCAGCCATATAGGCGGTAACCTGATTAAGTCAAATTAAGTCTAACCAGCCATAAAGGCGGAACCAAAATAAACCTGACATATAGGAGGTAAGAAAATTTAATTACCAACCGACCAATCTAGCGGTATCCTTGCTTAGTCAGGTTTAAACCAATTTAAAATGAATTACCAACCGACCAATATAGCGATATCCTTATTAAGTCAAATTTTAAATAGTGAATATATTACAATTAAGGGAGATTAATCTAAATAGCAATAGTAAAATAATTACCTTTCACCCTAGCAGGGGGAAGTTACCTCCTCATGATTGAATAGTAAAAATTATAAAAGTTAAAAAAGGTAAATTACTATTACTATTACAAAAGTAAATTACTATTACAAAGCGTAATTAAAATTAATTATAAAACTGAAATTAAAAGAAACTAGGTAGAAAACTCCCTATTTATATCCGAGAATTCAGAGAGGAAGGTACATCTGAAACTGAACTTTCGAGCTCTATTTATAGGCGTCAATAAGCCTCACGCATCGCGACGCGCAAGTTTCTTTTTACGTCGCGACACGCTGATGTGTCAAGCGCTGATTGAGCGGCTTCAGATTCTTATCTGCCACGTGGTATTATGGATAAGGTGATAAGGGGACACGTGGCAAGGCGGCTGGCAACTCAATGATTATGCTGACGTGGTGATAGTGATTGTCGGCTCATAGAATGATGACACGTGGCACACTGTGATTGGCTGATGATGATGTGGTGATGACATGGCAAAGGTTACTCGGTCTTCTGCTGACATGGGATGACGTGGCTGACACGTGGGGTGACATATGGCGACATGTGGCGATGGCGATTGTCGGCACCATTGGATGATGACAAGTGGCACGTCGCACGTTAGCAAATCGGCTTTGATGATGACACGTGGCATGGCGCACGTTAGCAAAGTCAACTTCACATATTCTGACATGTGAACCCGGCGCACGTTAGCATGGATCGGCGCACGTTAGGCGTCGCGACGCGCCAAATTATTATTTTGCCCTTTTGTGTCCTTTTTCACTGTTTTGGTCCCAAATCACGTCCAGATAGTCGTGAAACAATATTTATCTACAAAATAACACAAAACAAATCAAAATATTCTCAAAACTCAAGAAACTATACAAAATATTAAGTTAAATGAGTGGGAAATAGTGATACATTTACCACTCATCAGTTACTCTACAACAGTACTCAAAGCATCCAAATACAATACGCTAAACTTGAAACTATCAAGTTTTTACTGGGAGGTCTTACCGAAATTTGAGGGTACCGGTGGACTTCCTACGCTCCCACGAACGCGTAGGAATCGACAAAATTCGAATCAAATCAGGCGAACTTCGAAAATCAAAATTCAAGAAACTTTCTTCTCTCATTCCGAAAAATCCATTCTCACTCTCACGTGAAATGAAGGATTGGGTAAAGGTTGTATGATAAGTCTTGCAATATTCGTGTTTACAAACTGACCTCCACGGAATTGCAAGTTGTTCCTTGAAAGTGTACTTTTTTGGAAATTCAATTTTTTGAGGCCATTTTGATGCAAATTTCGAAAATTGATCCATCCAAAAGTTTTTCGTCTTCGAAAGAACTTTCCAGCAGACTAAAAATCAACTCAATCAGAATTTGTTTGCTTTTTATATAGCCAAAAAAATTAAATTTCTTCCAATAAAATAATATACCTAAATCGCTTAATTTGTTCTTTTGAATTTTGCGCTTCCCAATATAACGAGATTCGACTTTAAATTATTCCAACCTATATGTCAATACTTAAACCCTTATTGTTCAACTTCGACTCATTCCGAGACATTATCTGCAATTCGGAAACCTTCTAGAAATGTTCCAAAAATTCAGGATATTAATTAATAAAATCCCTATAATGCAATCAAACATATTTAAAATTATTATAATTAATTAAAATAAAATAAATAAATGAAATAACATTGAATAAATTAATTACAATTTTAATTAAAAAATATTTTTGAATTATTCAATTTTTATATTATTTTTTTAATATTTCAATTTCCAATGCATATATTTCCTAAAGAAATTACTCATGAATATTGATATTTATTAAAAAACGGTAAACTTGTCCGTAAAATCTATATGATTTTCTTTCCCCATAAAATTTTTTATACGAACCAATTAATGGAATCAAATTCCACATCATTTCATGTTATCTCCTCTCCTCTCATCTCCCCTAATTTTCTTTTCTCTCCTCTCATTTACTCTCCGTCCAACCAAACACGGACACATAGTAGAACGGTCAAGATAAAATCCTTGCTTATCTTTGTGTCGTCTGTTGGTATAGTAGCAAGCAAGGGTCATTTCCGCAGAAGATTGTTCATAATTATATTAGCTGTATCATGAAGAAATAAAGGTGTTATGAAGTAAAAGAAATTTGGAAATTAAAATATGCAAGCTATTTAAAATAAAACTAATCTAAAAAAATAAATTTAAATAAATTTATTGGAAAGTTGAATCAATGGAGAAAAATATGGTCAATGGTTTCATTCGCCACCACTAGATAATTGATATAATTATGTTCAGATTTTATCTCACTTTCTATTGAAATTAACAACCCTAAGATAACATTGACATGGACATGCATGACATAATATAACCAGTGCATACCTGTTGTATCATGAATGAACTTATACCTGCATTACTCATAACCTGTTCTAACAAGACAATTTCTGAAAACATGCATATCTGACATATATTACACATGAGTTATATAATGTAAATTTACGTAACATGATCCATGTACAAAGACATCATTCGGCCTCATGGCCCATTGTAGACATTGTATTTTTACACATAGCCCGATGATGAGTTTCGTATAGGGACATTATATTTTCTGTAGTTTCGTATTTTTCCACTTGAAATTTTCGAAAGATGCAAAGTTAAACGTCAGAAGGGATAGAAACTCTAGAAAATATCAAAAACAGCCAAATGATTGGACATCCATTATGTTCGACCAAACCTCTCAGATGCTAACATCCGGTCGGACATCACCTAAGTTCATCCGGACTATTCTCAAACATAAATAGTTGGTCGAGCATCACTTATATCCGACCATATTTCTCTCAGCCGATCGGATATATATTTGAAATCCTAAATCTGACTTGATATATATTAAGCTGCAGTTATCCAGTGAAGTAGTTGGATTAAACCAAACTACTTAGGGGATTTACTTCGAGATTTATTTTACTATTAATATCGTTATTATCTTTTCAATTCTAATACCTATAAAAAAAACTAGTGAGAGTTAACAAAAATATAAGGAATAAAAAAATGAACGAGTGAAAAAGAGAAGATAATAAGAAGAGAAAAAAATATCTAGAGTAAAACAAAAAATTCCTGAAGTTTCTTCTCTTCTAGCACGCGACTCAACGAGCTAAGTAGTTTTGAAAGGCCTCTTACTAGCCAAACAAACTTAAAGAACAACCTGAGAACCTGAGGGAACCTATTTCTATTCGTTTCGTAATACTGTTCTGACAAGATATGTCCGGCCGAATTTGACCGACATTCGGCCCGACATAACATAAGTCAAAACATGTTCAGCCTTATATGACTCCCGAGTAGTATATAGGATAGAAACCCAGAGATAAATTTCGTAGCTGATTCCGAATGGATGGTAATATAGCTACATTCGGGATACAACTCCATGTACAATTTATGGATTATGCAAAAGTTCGATTTTGCATTGATAGTCTTTATTGATTTATGTTGTTTTAATTTTTTGATGCCAATTTTTGTATGTAGTTACACACAAAATATCCGCCAGGACTCACTATATATCTGGTCGGACATCCAAGCGATATTCGGCTAGGCTTCTTAAAGCCAGATCGATGAGATGTTTGTCTTATTCTTATTAAATCTTTGTCTTGTTGCATTCATTGTTAATGTCATTCCATACATGTCTCTGTCTCGTTAATTGTTAGGGATATGCCCTATACCCAACTTGTGGATGGGCTATATGTACATGTATTTGAAATATTTTCATTAATTAATAAAATGGCAATCTTTATTATACGTGTCTTACATAAATTATATGAATCATCAAACACTGTAATAAAGCCCTTGGAGTAATAAGATGATGGCTTCCACGACTTATGAGAATCATCACTCTCAAACGTTCCTAGTCATAGTTTTGTGAATAACCTGAGCTTTCACAAAGCGGAGAGACTAGCATGATGATATGATCCGCCCTTAAGTGGGGTAGCCGATCTCATAGGCTACCAGCGGAGATCCGTCCGCTTGGTGTATCACATGGATGCATGAGTTGCTCATATACATCGAATTGACCGCCGAAAGTTTTCACATGAAGTATTTATCCCATGTGTTTGTGAGAATTTTCATGTATCGATTGTATGACTAGTCCTTAGACTTGAGGTCTTTACAATCTTATATGTGGATCAAACGACTTTGAAATTCTTCTTACCCGGTTCAAAAGATCCGGTCATAAGGGTATGATTAGGTCATTTGTTGAAACACATAAAGTTTGTAAAGATACAATAGAGAATCGCCACTCTCTCGGATAATATTTTCTTATAAGTGTAGTATTCCAATTTATGGGTTGATATGTGTGATAAGTGCTTGAGACTGTGGTTGCAGCGGAAGAATCATGTGAGATTCTTGGGTTAGTACGATTCATGACACTATCAACATCATACCTTTGACTATATGGGTAGACACTTTCCAGACCCTAGGTCAAACGGTGGGGATACAGTGAGGCAAGGGACCGTATCATATGCAAATCGCATACAAAATGGGTATATATCTTTCCTTCTCATTTGGGAGCCTTGGCATGTTGCTAGATGTCAACCTTGGTCATTGAAATTGAACGACCATCTGATAGGAGGATAATTTATGTTCGATTATATTATCACGATTCATTTCATGTCCAACTTGTGGGGAACCCAAAAGGTCACACACAACAAAGTCGAAATCAATGGTTAACAGTGTACAATACAAATTTAACTGCATAGATGATTGATGTAGGAATTGTTCATAAATGGTTCAATGTGTTTAATTATTGAATAGATCATTTTTGAGGTTCCAAAGTGGCTTAGGGATTAGTAAATGACGATAGGGGCACTTAGGGAATTGAAAAAATGAATAAGAAAAAAAAATTTGCGTTTATTTTATTTTATTTTATTTTATTTGTTTTGAATTCCAATTTGACCTAAACTCTTATTAGGGTTTTATAATCTCATTAAACCACTATCTCAAGATCCAATGGCTAAGATTTAATTAGCATTTATCCCACATCGGATTCTTAATTAATTTTGTTGTCTTTGGAGCACCTATATAAACCCAAAGAATTCATTACAAATTTTTACACCAAAACCTTTCATATCTTGGGTTTATATAAGTGAGCAACTCTAAAGTTTAAGGGTAAGCCACTGATTTTGAGGATCCTTAAGTCTAATTGACTAGAGGAATCTCAAGTTAAAAGTTTTGAGTTATTTTCCTAGGCTAGCACCAAGGGCAAAATACCCGTGCACTCAAGGCGTAGTCTTGCCGTTGAGTTTTGGCTTTGGTGTGTGTACCTTTGCAGGTCACACACTTTGGTGGCTCTTTGGAACGTGGAAGAGCTTGTTGAGTTTGAGAAAAGCTTGTAGATTGGAGGGAGGACTGGAGGAGTCTTCGGTTCAAGTAAGTCTTTTTCTTTCTTTATTTTTAATTAGAGTTCTTATGATAGTTAGCATGTTTAAGTTGATGTTTTTTGCATGTTTTATGAGTTTTTATGCTTAGAATATATTAATATGCCTAGGCTTGTAGAAGAATCAAAACAAATGGGTCTTGGGCAAAGGGATAGCGGCATCATAATTTTTTAATTTTCCGCTGCGCACTCGCGGCCGCTTCCTAACAGCGGTATCAGCGCGCCGTTTTTTGTTTTGATTAGTTCTCTCTCATTTGAACTAGAAATTGGGTGTGTAATATCTCGTTGGAAAGCTAACACCCTGAACTTACTTTTAGGCACAAGTTTTGCATGATTTGTGAAATTGCATTTAAAGTTCACGAATCTGTAAAAAAAACGTGAATAGTAAATTTATTTGATTAAAATAAAATACAATATCATAATTAAATATTAATCAAAGTTATTTAATGCCTAAAATAATTCCAACATATTAAAACTCATATGCTTGATGATTCTATGTATGATTAGAATTGGCATGATTATTTTAGGGTGCAAGCATCGAGAGACTTTCTATGGAAATAGAGAGTGTATTGTCCATCCCTTAGCTAAGTAATTATTATGTGATAAACTTAGAGATTTATTACCTTGAAGGCTAATAAATATAAATCACTTGTTTATAATAAAAGACATTATAAAAGATACAAGTGGGGTGGGACCAAGGCGTTAATAAAACTTTCCAAACTAAAGTTACTTTAACCAAAGGTATTACTAGAGTTAGATAATGATTTGGTGTCTTCCTTCTCTCACTACCTTTTTTATAGCCAAAAGGAAAAGCTGTGAAGACATCTAGATAATCATTTACTCAAAGCTTACCTTACAGCATATTTAAAGTGTTGGACTAATTTGGATGATCTATTGTTTATTCTTGTCACCAAGGCAATAAGAGCCTAAGAGGTAAGGGTATTTAAGAGAGTTCGCTCCACCCTCACTCTGGGGAATTTTCAATGGAGGAATCCATTTGATAGTTATTCAATTAAACTTGCTAAAATCCTCAATAATAATTTAAGTCTAAAATTTGCCTCCCATTGTAAAGTATAGACCTAAAGGGCTTAAACTGTATTGGCAGGACTAGGTTTTACCAGACTGACCAATACCAATTTGTCCCTAAATCATACTATTGACAATGGTTTGACTTTTCTGAGTCATAAGACGTAGCGAACCTTTGGCGTGGTCTTATAACTTAGTGGCAAAGATTGGGTGTCCACAAGGACTAGCATAAGATATGGCATGTTTGATTGCCCAACCCAATGATCAAGGAATTGTGATTTATATCATAAATTGGTTGGGAACCTACCTAATTATCATATTTTATAACGACCGGCCCTAGTCAGAGTTGTGAAATGATGATAATGGGATCCTTGCCCACAAGAAATCCATTATATTGGGGTTGGTGTGATTTGCTTAAAATTTTAAAACAATTGAGTGGGAGCAACTTTATAATATTAAAAGCCCATGTTATTATGAAATATTGATGAAAACATATTCCTAATTTTAACATTCTCTCTTAACAGATAGGTTAAAATATTTCACAAACATTCAAATGGAAAACATAATATCACTTCGTTCCATCCTTGATGAGCATAAGCTCAAATGGGACAACTACAATGATTGGTCTAGAAACCTTAAAATTGTATTATGATAAGAAAAGATTTTCTATATTCTTGAAAGACCATTTCCCCCTGAACCCGCAGAAGATGCTTACCAAAATACATTTGATGCTTGGAAGAAACACGTCGATGATGATGAGCAAGCAGTTTGCGTAATGCTTGGCTCTATGTCGGATGAACTTCAGAAAGCCCACGAATATATGGATGCTCAAACCATCATCTTTCACTGGAAGGAGTTATTTGCAACTTCCGTTCATACCGTGAGATTCCAAGTGTCATGTGCCTTATTCCAAACAAGGTATAAAGAATGATATGTTAGTGGACATGTGCTTAAGATGATTGGCCACATTGAAAAATTGGCAAACCTCGGGTTCATCATGGATCATGAGATAGTTCATGATCTAATTCTTCAGTCCTTACCAAAAGACTTCTCTAACTTTATTATGCCGTTTCATCTGTCTAATAAAGAAGCTACTTTAGCAGAATTGCACAATCTGATAAAGCAAGCAGAGAAGGACTTGAAACCGGAGCTTAAAACCTCCGTCATGCTTACCGGTACGGACCTGAAGCCACGAGGCCCAAAGAAAAATAAGGGCAAGGCCAAGGCTCCAGATCACCTAAAGCCCAATGGTAAGGTGGAGAAGAAAAAAGGGAAAGAGGAAATGTTTATTTTGTGGAAAGAAGGGTCATTGGAAGAAAGACTGCAGATTCTTGAAAGCCAAGGAAGCTAGGGAAACCCAAGAGGCCAAGAAGCCCAATGCTTCAGGTATGTTGTATATGATTTAACTATATTCTCAAAACTCTGAACCTTCTACTTGGGTGTTTGACACCGGTTGTGGGACTCACTTGTGTAACAATGTGCATGGCCCGAGAAACAGTATGAGACTCCGTCATGGGGAGGTTGACTTACGCATGGGTAATGGAGCAAAACTGGCTACATTGTGCGCGGGGACTTATTCATTAGTTTTTCCGAATGGTTTAGTTTTAGACTTAGAAGATTGTTTTTATGTACATTCTCTTGTAAAGAACATCATTTCAATTTCTTCTTTATGTAATAAAGGTTTTTCATGCCTAATAAGTTGTAATGAATGTTCTATTTATTTCAATGAAATAAAATATGGATATGGTATTTTGAATAATGGTATCTATGTCTTACAAACTAACAAAGAATGTTCAACCTCTAATATATACAACATTAACTCGAATAATCTCAATGAATCACATCTATGGTATAGTCGTTTAGGTCATATCAATGAAACAAGATTAACTAAGCTACATAAGGATGGGTATTTCAGACCCTTCAAATATGAATCTTATGGAACTTGTGAGTCTTGTTTACTTGGTAAAATGACCAAATTACCCTTCAAAGGTAAATGACAGCGTGCAGTGGAGACATTAGAACTAATACACTATGATGTATGCGGACCAATGTCAGTAATCGCTAGAGGTGGATTCTCCTACTTCATTACCTTTATCGATGATCACTCGCAATATAGGTATGTGTACCTTATGCGGTACAAATCTGAAGCCTTTGAGAAATTCAAAGACTACAAAGCTGAAGTAGAAAACAAGCTTAATAAAATTATTAAGTCCCTAAGGTCTGACCGATGTGGTGAATACTTAAGCGACGCATTTCAAGATTACTTGAGAGAAAATGACATTGTTTCCCAGTGGACTCCTCCGGGAACTCCACAGCATAATTGGGTCTCCGAAAGGAGAAATAAGACATTATTAGATATTATCCGATCAATGATGCCATGCACTGATCTACCTATTTCATTTTGGGGTCTTGCTTTAGAAACTGCAATACTACTACTAACCCAAGTTCCTTCCAAGACTATTAGTCAAACACCATATGAGTTATGGTCTGAGAAACGTCCTAGTCTTAGTTATCTAAGAGTTTGAGGATGTGACATATATGTTAAGCTCACACAAACTAAAAAATTGGATGATAGGGTAGTTAAATGTAAGTTTATAGGATATACATTGAACTCAATAGCATACGTGTTCTACGTCCCAAATGAACAAATAACATTTGTCTCACGAAATGCTAAATTTCTAGAGAATGAATTCATTTTCAAGAAATATAGTGGGAGTAGACTTGACCTCGATGAGGTACGAGATGAACAAACTAACATATAACTAAACCCAAGGCCCCTCAAAAGGGCAGCGACGGAACAACCACAAGGTTGAGAAACTTAGAAGGTCTGGTAGGGAAAGATATGAGCCTGAAAGATATGGTTTCCATTTTGATAAGGAACATGATCAGGTCATTGATGATCACGATCCCACCAGTTATGACGAAGCAATGCGTGACATTGATTCAGTCAAGTGGCTTGAGGCCATGGAATCCGAAATAGACTATATGTATCATAATCAAGTCTGAGACTTGGTGGATGCACCTGAAGGGATAAAACCAATAGGCTGTAAGTGGATTTACAAGCGTAAAGCTGATGCAGAAGGCAACATCCAAACCTATAACGCAAGGTTGGTGGCGAAAGGTTATAGACAATTCCAAGGAATTGACTATGATAAAACCTTCTCGCATGTTGCAATGATAAAGTCCATTCAAATTTTACTGGCACTAGCTGCACACATTGATTATGAGATTTGGCAGACGGATGTCAAAACAGCTTTCCTTAATGGGAACCTCATAGAGGAAGTCTATATGACACAACCTGATGGGTTTTCATCTAAGGATGATCATAATAAAGTATGCAAGCTTAAACGATCCATTTATGGACTCAAGCAAGACTCCAGAAGTTGGAATATACGATTTGATGAGACAATCAAAGAATTTGACTTCATAAAAAATGTAGACGAGCCTTGTGTTTACATGAAAAGTAGTGGGAGTGCTGTTATATTTCTTGTATTATATGTCGATGATATATTAATCATCGGGAATGATATTCCCTTGATGCAAGCCACAAAGCAATGGTTAACTCAGAATTTCTCCATGAAAGATTTGGGAGAAGCAGCCTACATCCTTGGCATTAAGATCTACCGTAATAGATCTAAGAAGTTGTTAGGACTTTCTCAATCTACATACATAGATAAAATTTTGAAAAGATTCAAAATGGAAGATTCCAAAAGAGGTAATTTACCTACTTGTCATGGAATCAAATTATCTAAGGAGCAATGTCCACATACTCCTTCAGATAGAGAGCGTATGAGTAGGATCCCTTATGCTTCAGCAATAGGATCGATCATGTACGCCATGCTATATACAAGACCTGGTGTCTGTTATGCTTTTAGCATAATGAGTAGGTATCAGGCAAATCCTGGTGAGAAACACTGGGCAGCTGTCAAAACAATCCTCAAGTATCTAAGAAGAACTAAGGATGTGTTCTTGACATACGGAGATTGTTCTGAGATGAAAGTCATTGGTTACTATAATGCGAGCTTTCAGACCGATAGGGATGACAGCAGATCACAAAAAGGATATCTGTTTACTTTGAATGGTGGTGCTGTCAGTTGGAAAATCTCAAGCAGTCAACTACAGCGGACTCCACCACTAAAGTAGAGTATATTACAGCATCTTAGGCAGCTAAAGAAGCCAAATGGGGTCTCCGAAAGGAGAAATAAGACATTATTAGATATTATCCGATCAATGATGCCATGCACTGATCTACCTATTTCATTTTGGGGTCTTGCTTTAGAAACTGCAATACTACTACTAACCCAAGTTCCTTCCAAGACTGTTAGTCAAACACCATATGAGTTATGGTCTGGGAAACGTCCTAGTCTTAGTTATCTAAGAGTTTGAGGATGTGACACATATGTTAAGCTCACACAAACTAAAAAAATGGATGATAGGGTAGTTAAATGTAAGTTTATAGGATATATATTGAACTCAAGAGCATACGTGTTCTACGTCCCAAATGAACAAATAACATTTGTCTCACGAAATGCTAAATTTCTAGAGAATGAATTCATTTTCAAGAAATATAGTGGGAGTAGACTTGACCTCGATGAGGTACGAGATGAACAAACTAACATATAACTAAACCCAAGGCCCCTCAAAAGGGCAGCGACGGAACAACCACAAGGTTGAGAAACTTAGAAGGTCTGGTAGGGAAAGATATGAGCCTGAAAGATATGGTTTCCATATTGATAAGGAACATGATCAGGTCATTGATGATCACGATCCCACCAGTTATGACGAAGCAATGCGTGACATTGATTCAGTCAAGTGGCTTGAGGCCATGGAATCCGAAATAGACTATATGTATCATAATCAAGTCTGAGACTTGGTGATGCACCTGAAGGGATAAAACCAATAGGCTGTAAGTGGATTTACAAGCGTAAAGTTGAGCAGAAGGCAACATCCAAACCTATAACGCAAGGTTGGTGGCGAAAGGTTATAGACAATTCCAAGGAATTGACTTGATAAAACCTTCTCGCATGTTGCAATGATAAAGTCCATTCAAATTTTACTGGCACTAGCTGCACACATTGATTATGAGATTTGGCAGACGGATGTCAAAACAGCTTTCCTTAATGGGAACCTCATAGAGGAAGTCTATATGACACAACCTGATGGGTTTTCATCTAAGGATGATCATAATAAAGTATGCAAGCTTAAACGATCCATTTATGGACTCAAGCAAGACTCCAGAAGTTGGAATATACGATTTGATGAGAATCAAAGAATTTGACTTCATCAAAAATGTAGACGAGCCTTGTGTTTACATGAAAAGTAGAGGGAGTGCTGTTATATTTCTTGTATTATATGTCGATGATATATTAATCATCGGGAATGATATTCCTTTGATGCAAGCCACCAAGCAATGGTTACTCAGAATTTCTCCATGAAAGATTTGGGAGAAGCAGCCTACATCCTTGGCATTAAGATCTATCGTAATAGATCTAAAAGTTGTTAGGACTTTCTCAATCTACATACATAGATAAAATTTTGAAAAGATTCAAAATGGAAGATTCCAAAAGAGGTAATTTACCTACTTGTCATGGAATCAAATTATCTAAGGAGCAATGTCCACATACTCCTTCAGATAGAAAGCGTATGAGTAGGATCCCTTATGCTTCAGCAATAGGATCGATCATGTACGCCATGCTATATACAAGACCTAGTGTCTCTTATGCTTTTAGCATAATGAGTAGGTATCAGGCAAATCCTGGTGAGCAACACTGGGCAGCTGTCAAAACAATCCTCAAGTATCTAAGAAGAACTAAGGATGTGTTCTTGACATACGGAGATTGTTCTGAGATGAAAGTCATTGGTTACTATAATGCGAGCTTTCAGACCGATAAGGATGACAGTAGATCACAAAAAGGATATCTGTTTACTTTGAATGGTGGTGCTGTCAGTTGGAAAATCTCAAAGCAGTCAACTGCAGCGGACTCCACCACTAAAGTAGAGTATATTGCAGCATCTTAGGGAGCTAAAGAAGCCAAATGGGGTCTCCGAAAGGAGAAATAAGACATTATTAGATATTATCCGATCAATGATGCCATGCACTGATCTACCTATTTCATTTTGGGGTCTTGCTTTAGAAACTGCAATACTACTACTAACCCAAGTTCCTTCCAAGACTGTTAGTCAAACACCATATGAGTTATGGTTTGGGAAATGTCCTAGTCTTAGTTATCTAAGAGTTTGAGGATGTGACACATATGTTAAGCTCACACAAACTAACAAATTGGATGATAGGGTAGTTGAATGTAAGTTTATAGGATATACATTGAACTCAAGAGCATACGTGTTCTACATCCCAAATGAACAAATAACATTTGTCTCACGAAATGCTAAATTTCTAGAGAATGAATTCATTTTCAAGAAATATAGTGGGAGTAGACTTGACCTCGATGAGGTACGAGATGAACAAACTAACATATAACTAAACCCAAGGCCCCTCAAAAGGGCAGCGACGGAACAACCACAAGGTTACGAACTTAGAAGGTCTGGTAGGGAAAGATATGAGCCTGAAAGATATGGTTTCCATATTGATAAGGAACATGATCAGGTCATTGATAATCACGATCCCACCAGTTATGACGAAGCAATGCGTGACATTGATTCAGTCAAGTGGCTTGAGGCCATGGAATCCGAAATAGACTATATGTATCAGAATCAAGTCTGGGACTTGGAAGATGCACCTGAATGAATAAAGCCATAGGCTGCAAATGGATATGTGTGTGAATAAAATCCAATGGAGTTGCAGAAATACTCACTTTGATCGGATAAGAAAATTTCAAAACTTTCTTTGAAGATGAAACTCCAAGCCTTGCATTTGAGTTCCAAACTCTTGGGTGAGTTTCCCTATCACATTTCTTTGACTCATTTAAGTGATAGCTTGAACAAAAATTGAAGGAAAATTTTCTCCTCCAAGAAGACAAATTTCGGCCAAGAGAGGATGTGAGGGAGAGAGTGAATAGTTTCTCCAACCAGTTACCAACCTTGTAAAAGTGTGTTAACTTTTTGACTTCCAAAGTGAAATAAATATTGCCAACCACTTCCATCATCTTTTGACAAGTTGATGTAAGTTAGAGTGGGTCCTACCACTTTAAATTCCAAATTTAAGTTGGCTTGTAAAACACACTTTGGGCCCGGTTCGTTTAATCCGACTAAACAAATTTTCTGTCGCTAAATAATAAAATCCAATTTAATTAAATAATAATGCCTCGCAAAATTATAACGAAAGTCGCTTACGAATTAATTCCAAATTAATTCGTTCGCTTGAATTAAAATCCAATTTTAATTTCGCATTGAAATCTAATTTCAATTAATATATCCGATATATTATTTTAGCCTATATGAATAAATTAAATTGTAAAATACAATTTAACTATTAAATTTCCTGTTGGACAATTATGACCCATATCGTCACTATTTGTACAGATCATGGTGTTGTTGTACAAATTAACTATGTGACAAATGAGATTGCACTCTTATCATTTGTGATTAGATCACCAAGATATATAAATGAGAGAAGGTCCCTATGATTTGTTCCTGGATGAGAATGATATGAGACAGTATCATTCCACGAAGGATAAATCATTGAATATGTAAGAGTTCAATCAAGTCCCAAGATCAACAAATCATGCACAAAAAACCGCATATGAACACATCAAATGAGGTGCGGAATATACTCACATTGAATTTCGGTTTGATGCTAGGAAGAACACAAGGTGCGTTTTCATCCTCCATTGAGCTCGGCAGTAGCTTTCCTTGACAGTGGACTGTGCGCTTTGGACTGGTTTGGACTCCACCATTTTCGGCCATGCAAGACTCCATTGAAGCTCCAAGCTTCAAGCTTTCCAAGCTCAAAGAATCACTTCCCTATCACCTATGTATCACTCAAGGTGTGCTACACTTGATTTTTTGCCACAAAAATCGTTATCTTACTTCTCACTTTGCTCGGCAGAAACAGAACAAGGAGAGGAAGAAGACGGTTTCCAAAACCGTGAAGTAGAGAGGAAGAAAAGGGAGGAGAGCATATTCACGTGAAACCGTGAATGATGAGAGATAAAAGGCAAATGGTTTTTACTTATATTTATATTTTATTTCCAAAATAAAATCAAATACAAAAGCCTTTTCATTTACCAAGTACAAAAGTCAAAAAGCAAAGGCTTTCATCATTTCAACTTTTACTTTAATTCACATCACATCACTTTAATAAAGTGACATGTTGTCAAGTCACATCAGTCAAAGTGACAATGATTTGACGATTGATGCGACTAGCGATTTGACGCTTGATGTGACTTGCGTGCCGCGTTCGAATTCGAAATGCGAATGCGCTCGCAATCACTCTCGGGCTCGGGTTCGCTAATTCCAAATTAACGAATTTTCCGTCGCGTCGTAATTAAATGATTACGCCTAGCGAATTCACTATTCACGTCGCTAACGAATTAATTCTAAATTAATTTGTTCGCCCGAATTAAAATCTAATTTTAATTCCGCGTCGAAATCCAATTTCGTTTAATATATCGAATATATTAATTTTATCGATTAATTCCAAATTAATCGTTCCTCTCTTTAATTAATATTTTATCCCAGATAAAATATCTTCGCAATTAATCCCAGATTAATTTTCTCTCTCATCGAATTAATCCCAGATTAATTCTATCTCTCTTTTCTAATTAATCCCAGATTAATCAAAGTGCGAGTAATACGTAATCGGTGAATCTTCAGGAACCGACCCATGAGATCTCCGGATATGTTGGCAGTAATACGATCGTCGGACTGTCCGAACACGTAAGTACCTCGTACTACGTTTATATCGATTTACAAGACAAGGTTGGCTTCTAGCAAAGCGCCATGCCTACCCAATTCTCCAGAAATATTCTTACAGGAATATATAGATCTGTATCAAGCGTAGTATACCGTAGTATAGTGTATATCGGCCCAGTATCGGATAATCACGTGCTAGGCCTGGGGCTGGATAAGTGTCTGCCCCGTACGAAGCACATGTCGGATGTCTGGTAACTAGTCTCTATAATCGGATATATATGACCTTGTCATAATATCCCGATGGCCGCGCAGCACTTAAGAGCACTAATACCGTATCCTGCGTGACATCATCTCCAATATGACTGAAGTGATACTTCCATCTTGACATCACACCCAATACTCTACGACTCTCTGATAAACCCAGAAGTGGTGTACTCAGAACCCGTTTAAAGTCCCCTACCACCAAAACAAAGTTTATCGATTATCGTAAGTATTAGCGATGCAAGTCTCAGGTTAAGACTATACACACCTACCTTGATTTCGGCCTCCCATAGACACATAGTCATAATACCAATGGGATTCCGAGGGGTCTATCCAGAGCGAAGCTGTTTCCCGTACCGTCGGTGAAACAACGACCTCCTATCGCACTTGCATAAGTATCCAATACTTATATATGAGAAAACTATGCCGTTGTGCCCTCACAAACGCGCACAAGTGCAATACTAGCCTATTCCGCATTATCGATGTCCAGTCTCGATAATACTACGGCTAGGGATATTTAATGATTAAACCTTCGGGGACTGATACTGTCTCATATCATTCTCAGTCCAGGTACTAATCATAGGGACCTCTCTTCATTTATATATATCTATGGTGATCTAATCACAAATGATGAGAGTGCAATTTCTTTGTCACATAGTTAATTTGCTACAACACACAATGATCTGTGCAAATAGTGACGCTATGGGTCATTTTGTCCAACAATCTCCCACTTGGCACATAGCCAGTCACTCAAGTGTCCCACACCTGAACTCTGTACGGTTCGCTCAAATTGCTGAGGAAAGGTTTTCGTCAGCGAATTTGTCTGATTATCGTTTGACGCGATTTACACGATCATCACATCGCCACGATGTATGATCCGAACGAATCAGATGATATAGAAGTATATATCTGGATCGTCGATGAGACCTTTAATTCTTTAGCCTGTGCTGACGCCTAGCTCAGCTGCTAACAGAATTATATCTAATCTAATTAGATTTATTAACGATCCAAATGGCTTCTATTGCTGCCTCAGCTGCAGCAATAATCCGCATTTGTTGTTTATTCGGCAGCAGTTATCTTGCTCGGAATATTTCCAGCTCACTGTCTCGTTATTCAAACTTTATAGTACCGTAGTATTTAATTGTTCGGAAACTTGCAGTAGTGATCCCAGTCACTTCAAGTTCTCCTTCTCCATAGTTTAAGACAACATCTTTAGTTCTCTAAGATACTAACAGATGTCCTTAAATTCAATCCAGTGACTATCACTTGGATTGACCTGATTGTGACTCCATATGCTCGAAGCGTATGAGACACCAATACAAGTACATTTTAAATGTACAATTTCCCAGAGAGTGTTAACAACTCCAAATCTATCCCAGTAGATCTTTATTCCTTGAATAAAGGTTGTTACTCCCCAGAATTCTACGAAGAATTTCTATTGAAAGAATATCCATGAAAGCCAAGCTTTCACCAATTGTTTTATGGGAATTTCATTGTCAGTGCCCTCTCCCACTAACCTCCTTATATACACAAGAATTATTTCGTTTTGAGTTAAATCATAAACCATTATGATTATTTCAAAACGTCAGTTCCAAGAACCCTATGCTTGCTTCAATCCAAACATGGATTGAATAATCCGCAAACCTTGTTTGTCGGTTATACAAAATCGTCAGAATGTTATAAACATTCTCCAAAAGGTTTCCTTTTCAGGAAAGCGATTTTGATTTGTAACTGACATATTTCATAAATGACATATACAGTTATCAACAAGCATCTTCAAAATGGATTTACCATGGCAACAGGTAAAAGGTTGAACCGTTATTAACACAATGTTGATAACGATACCTTTCCGTCAAAAGCCTAGCTTTGTACGTTGGTGTGTTGCCATCCATGTATGTCTTCCTTGAAGACGTATAAAGTACCAATAGGCACAATGCTTTGTGGTACAACAACTAGTATCCATAATAGTCACTATACATGGAATCCATTTCGGACTCATGGCACTTTGCCATAACAGGGAGTCGATACCTCGTATCACTTCCTCAAAACGTAGTCGGTGGATATACCTTCATAAGATTGACATCTTAATGAGGTTAGATCAGAAACCCATACCCTAGGTTGTTTTCTGACTCTATCCGATCTACCCGATTTCTTGTGTATTTGAAGATTAATGGTACAGATTCATCATAGATGAATTGTTTGTGTTCCATTAAGGACTTCGTGCTTTGAATAGTACTTACTCCGATTTTCATCGAGTATCACTATCCTCCCACTGACCACTGCATATCGGTATTCCTCTCAGGAAAACCGCATGGTGAGTAACAATCACATTGTTCTCATGTGGGATTTATAAGTACTATACTTATGGTTTCCCTTAAGATAACCTATATTGGCACTAATCCAATTTGGGTTCTTATTTTGGTATCATCCAAACTTTATGCCTGGCATACCCAAATTATCAGGAATGAGAAACCTCGTTTCTTTCCTGTTCATATCCTATATGATATCTGTCAAACAGATTTACATGGAACCTTATTCTAAATAAGTTTTGCACTGTTAATACATATCCTGTTGAAGGAAACAGTAGCTCAGAGCGACTCGCAAAAAACCTAATCATGTCCAACAAAACTTGGTTTTTAGTTCTGACACACCGTCAATTGACGTGTCTCGGGAGGAGTCCTCATATGAAAGAATACCGTACTCTTTCATGTATGTATGAAACTTACTGCTTAAGTATTTACCAATACGGTCTTACCGTAGCGGCATAATACTACAGCCGATCTGTTTGTATACTTCGTGTCGAAACTCAAAGTTTCGTATTTGTGTTCTTCAAAAGAAACACATAACCATAACGTGATGCCACATCCGTTAAGGTCACGAAATATTCATGTACACATCTAGCCAAGCTAGATATGGGCCCACTTACTTCACCATGAATAGGGTTTACAGATCGGTGGCCTTTACACTATTACCTAGTAAATAGTATTTTAGGTACTTTACCTAGTAAACTAGATTCGTAGACCTTATTTGAAAAGTCAAATCAGTCCTAGTACCCACTCTTCAAAAGTGTGGATATACGAGTCTTGTTTAATTGTGTCCCAGACAACAATGCCACAAATAAGTCTCTATTGATCAAATCAATATGAGCTAATTTATTTGTCATTTTATATGTTTGAGATTTTATTTATATTCAAAATATAAATTCTGTTATTCACATCTAATGTGTTTATCTCGGTATCATCTTTATATAATAAAACACTTAGTGTTCTAGAATATAAAGGTTTTATCCGCAATGGATTAAACACTGATATAGAGATAATGTCTCTAGTCAAACTAGTTACATTATAACAGTTCCTAATTTAAGTACATACCCAAAGGGTAGTTCCTAAACTTAGGTATCCGCGGTCGAAACAGCGACCTTCGTCCAGTTTCCGATTGCAGAGAAATCTCGGTTTAAGTCAGTATCCAACTCATAGCGGATTCTGAACATCAATACACATATTTTATGTACCACACTAAGTATTTAAAATCTAATTTCAATACTAGTAGTGAACATAACTTTGACAAATATTTTTAAAGTTAGGCCTCGCCCTTTCTTTAACTCCTTCGTGTCTTCCATATCCAAATGGTAGTCACTTCGGGATATGTCAATTATTCTTTTCAATATTTCACAAACCTTTGGCCAAGCCTGGGTTTCGGAATATCGAAACGATATGCACCTTGTGCTACATGCCCAATTGCAAACTTTGACTTTTCTCCACTAGAATAGTCAATTAATTCTTCAAGAATTATTAATTGCAATTTTAATACTTTTAAATCTAAAGATAGATTTATTATAAGTATATTAATTAAGCATTAAAGTCATCATCACATTTATGCTCTACTATTTGCTTAATTTTGGGCGTAACGTATAATAAGTTATTTTATCAAATAAAGTAACCTATTATTTATTCCCAATTTGAAAATTAAATCATTTAAAATATTTTAATCCCAAATTATATTTTAAATATTCAACTTTTCAATTTCTTATCTTGATTACAATAGTCCAACTATTTAATCAACGATTAGTGGTACTATATATATTATAATGATTATAATAGTCCAACTATATAATCAAATATAATCCAAATTAATTAACCTCAATTACATTGATTACTATAATCCAATATAAAATCAACTGTAAACTGAAATTAATTAATTCAAATATATTGATTAATATAATCCAATTATATATAATCAAGTATAATACAGTCCAACTGTTTATTAAAACAACAATTTAAATATTAGTCCAACTAACATTTAATATTACGACGAAATAATTTAAATGAGCGCGTATGGCGAGTAATTGAACGAATGTTGCAAATTCAATACTTGCCTCCCACTTTTTCGTCGAGCCTCTAACCCTCTGTCGAGTACTCGGGAAACCGTGTTTCCTAGTGGGCTAGGATCCCGTTAAAGTATCATACAATCCTGACTTTGGTCAATAAAAAATTGTATGATAATTAACAAGGTAGATGTCGAAGATCAATTGGATCCCATCCAACTCCTAGATCCAGTAGGTGGACATCCAAGTCCGAAACATATATCTAATATATGCCTATATATCGAATATATACCCTACCCGTTTCCTCTGAATCAACTAGGCCTTGGCTTTGGCCAAAAACAAACCTAGTGATCCCAGTCAAGCGTGGACCCATTGACAGGGAAGCTTCGTAATCAAATGTCTATGGACAAGAAGTGGTCTTGACTTTGGTCAAAAACAAACCACAACTTGGACACGACACCGATATATAACAAAGCCTCGTGATTAAAGCACATCTTTGACTGACAAGGGCTTGACTTTGGTCAAAAACAACCCCTGACAATCTCCGATCTTGAGCAAGAATCACTCAATGGAAGGAAATGACGCTTGATATTTAACGAGGGTTTTTCGCGTGCAAATTGGCTACCAATTTAATTATCTTTGTTAAGGTCTCATCATCATACACCCTTAAACATGCATTCTAAATACATAATAAAGCGTATATGAAAATAAATAATAATGATATGGATGGATACTTACAATTGATCCTAGATCAAATCTCTCACTTTCTCTCTCCCGCTAGCACTTGTATTATTTTCACCCGTTACACTACACTTCTAAAGAAACCTCTTTTACATGGAGGGGAATAGGTGAGAAGAGAATACAAAGAAATAAGAGATAAGCCTGGACACGCAAGTCCAATTTAATAAATCAAATTTATTACAATTTCCAAAATCGCCCAACCCGACTAATATCCATCCGATATACATTATTCAAACATCACAACCATGTATTCATACAAGCATGTTATCAATCAATCAATCAAATTAATTAATCTTGATTATTAGTGATCATCCAATGTTCAAACAAAGATTTGATTTTGTTCGAGTCAAACTCGTATTGCAAACACGTACTCAAAGTACAATTTCTACGAATTAAATTAAAATACATAATTAAATCCAATTTAATACGTATTTAATTCTAATTCATTATTTAATTCCAAATTAAATATTACACTTTTATTAACGAACCTTTACGACTTAAATTCCAAATTTAATCGCAACGGGTCTCAAAGCCCGATAAACATCTAATGTTTTATTTAATTAAAGTCCAATGGGCTTTTAATTAATTTCTATAGGCGTGGACTTTTGGTCAACTCGGGTCAAACCGAACAACCAAAATCAATCCGGGAGTTACCCCATAAGCCTTTAAATTAATTTTGGCCCATTAGGCCCAATTAAATAATTAAGGTCCATTAAGTCATAATTGGACCTTTTGGATTCGGTTTTGGGCCTAATTGGATCCAACCAATTTTGCCTAAACCCAACTTTGTTACAACAAAGCCCAAAAGCCCAATTACAACCTAACAAGCCCAATTTCCAAAATCAAGCCCAAATTAATTAACTTATAAAATTCCAAATTTCACAATTAATTAACCTAAGTGTAATACACAATCAATTACCCAATTAACATTTCTAAAATATCAATTAGCCTAATTAATCATGCACTTTAACAACCAAATAGTGTCCAACACAATTCAATTAAAATCAAACCCAATTAACATGCTATTAAGTCTCGGCAATTAGGGGTTTTTCAATTCGATTCGGTTTTAATCCAATTGAGTCCACAATCTTAATTTCCCAAATCAATTCAATTCATCCAATGAATTAAAACAAAAAATCACAATAAATTTCATGTTCCTTAAGATTCGGCCAAGCCACTTTAAAAGGGAAGAAAAAAGGAAAAAATGTTCTAAATCAAAATTCAATCCAATTGAACTTCAAAACAACATTAACCAATTGTTTTAAGTCATCCAATGATCAAACAAAACAAAATTACGAAGACATTAGGGTTATGCAATTTTCGGCCAAGCCTTCAAATGGGGGAAAATTGAATCCAATCCAATTTTCTTGAAATTGATCATGCACAACTTCAATTCAACCTCATTCAAGCATACTTCATCAAACAATTCAACCAAATCATGCCTAAATCGAGTTTACCCAAATTAAAGTTTTGGACCAAAAATAAGCAAATTGGGGAAAATCAATCCAATCAATTTTTTATCAAATTGATTACATATAACTCAAATTAGATCATATATAAGCATTCTTAAACAATCAATTTGTCAGAATCAAGCTAAAATCAAAAAGCCCCAAATTTTGCTCAAGAACCCTAATTCGGTTTTCATGCATCAAAAGCTCAAGATACCATTGTAAGAGTTCAATCAAGTCCCAAGATCAACAAATCATGCACAAAAACCGCATATGAACACATCAAAGGAGGTGCGGAATATACTCACATTGAATTTCGGTTTGATGCTAGGAAGAACACAAGGTGCGTTTTCATCCTCCATTGAGCTCGGCAGTAGCTTTCCTTGACAGTGGGCTGTGCGGTTTGGACTGGTTTGGACTCCACCATTTTCGGCCATGCAAGACTCCATTGAAGCTCCAAGCTTCAAGCTTTCCAAGCTCAAAGAATCACTTCCCTATCACCTATGTATCACTCAAGGTGTGCTAGCACTTGATTTTTGCCACAAAAATCGTTATCTTACTTCTCACTTTGCTCGGCAGAAACAGAACAAGGAGAGGAAGAAGACGGTTTCCAAAACCGTGAAGTAGAGAGGAAGAAAAGGGAGGGAGAGCATATTCACGTGAAACCGTGAATGATGAGAGATAAAAGGCAAATGATTTTTACTTATTTATATTTTATTTCCAAAATAAAATCAAATACAAAAGCCTTTTCATTTACCAAGTACAAAAGTCAAAAAAGCAAAAGGCTTTCATCATTTCAACTTTTACTTTAAGTCACATCACATCACTTTAATAAAGTGACATGTTGTCAAGTCCACATCACTCAAAGTGACAATTGATTGACGATTGATGCGACTAGCGATTTGACGCTTGATGTGACTTGCGTGCCGCGTTCGAATTCGAAATGCGAATGCGCTCGCAATCACTCTCGGGCTCGGGTTCGCTAATTCCAAATTAACGAATTTTCCGTCGCGTCGTAATTAAATGATTACGCCTAGCGAATTCACTATTCACGTCGCTAACGAATTAATTCTAAATTAATTCGTTCGCCCGAATTAAAATCTAATTTTAATTCCGCGTCGAAATCCAATTTCGATTAATAATATCGAATATATTAATTTTATCGATTAATTCCAAATTAATCGTTCTCTCTCTTTAATTAATATTTTTCCCAGATAAAATATCTTCGCAATTATCCCAGATTAATTTTCTCTCTCATCGAATTAATCCCAGATTAATTCTATCTCTCTCTCTCTAATTAATCCCAGATTAATCAAAGTGCGAGTAATACGTCATCGGTGATCTTCAGGAACCGACCCATGAGATCTCCGGATATGTTGGCAGTAAATACGATCGTCGGACTGTCCGAACATGTAAGTACCTCGTACTACGTTTATATCGATTTACAAGACAAGGTTGGCTTCTAGCAAAGCGCCATGCCTACCCAATTCTCCAGAAATATTCTTACAGGAATATATATAGATCTGTATCAAGCGTAGTACACCGTAGTATAGTGTATTTCGGCCCAGTATCGGATAATCACGTGCTAGGCCTGGGGCTGGATAAGTGTCTGCCCCGTACGAAGCACATGTCGGATGTCTGGTAACTAGTCTCTATAATCGGATATATATGACCTTGTCATAATATCCCGATGGCCCGCAGCACTTAAGAGCACTAATACCGTATCCTGCGTGACATCATCTCCAATATATGACTGAAGTGATACTTCCATCTTGACATCATACCCAATACTCTACGACTCTCTGATAAACCCAGAAGTGGTGTACTCAGAACCCGTTTAAAGTCCCCTACCACCAAAACCAAAGTTTATCGATTATCGTAAGTATTAGCGATGCAAGTCTCAGGTTAAGACTATACACACCTACCTTGATTTCGGCCTCCCATAGACACATAGTCATAATACCAATGGGATTCCGAGGGGTCTATCCAGAGCGAAGCTGTTTCCCGTACCGTCGGTGAAACACGACCTCCTATCGCACTTGCATAAGTATCCAATACTTATATATGTGAGAACTATACCATTGTGCCCTCAAAAACGCGCACAAGTGCAATACTAGCCTATTCCGCATTATCGATGTCCAGTCTCGATAATACTACGGCTAGGGATATTTAATGATTAAACCTTCGGGGACTGATACTGTCTCATATCATTCTCAGTCCAGGTACTAATCATAGGGACCTCTCTTCATTTATATATATCTATGGTGATCTAATCACAAATGATGAGAGTGCAATTTCTTTGTCACATAGTTAATTTGCTACAACAACACAATGATCTGTGCAAATAGTGACGCTATGGGTCATTTTGTCCAACAGAATATCCCTAGTCAGAGTATTATCGAGATTGGACATCGATAAATGCGTAAAAGACTAGTATTACACTTGTGCGCGTTGTGAGGGCACAACGAAATAGTTCTCATATATTTGGGTATAGGATACTCATGCAAGTGTAATAAGAGGTTGTGTTTTACCGATGGGACGGGAAACAGCTTCGCTCTGGAAAGACCCCCTCGGAATTCCATTGGTAGTATGACTATGTGTCTATGGAAGTCCGAAATCAGGGTAGGTGTATTTGGTCTTACCCTGAGACTTGCACCGCTAATACATGCGACAATCAATAAACATTGGTTTTGGTCGTCCAAGGCTTTAATCGGTTCTGTGTACGCCTCTGCTGGGTATATTGAGAATCGTAGTGTGTTTGGTGTGATGTCAAGACAGAAGTATCACTCCAGTCATATGAAGATGATGATCACGTAGGGATACAGAACTGGTTCTCTAAAAAGGTTGCAACCATCGGGATAATATGACTTGGTCATGATTATCCGATATTAAGGAGACTAGTTACTTGTAATCCGATATATGCTTCGTACGGGGCAGATACTGTACCAACCCCAGGCCTTGCATGTGATCATCCGATACTAGATCGAAATACGCAATACTACGTATATTACGCCTGATATAGATCGCTTATTCCTGTAAGCATGTGTCTAGAGAATTGGGTAGGCATGGCGCTTTGCTAGAAGCCAACCTTGTCTTGTAAATCGGTATAAACGTAGTACTTGGTACTTACGTGTTCGGATAGTCCGACGACCGTATTTACTGCCAACATATCCGGGGATCTCATAGGTCGCTTCTCGAAGATTCACCGATGATGTATGACTCGCACTTTTAATTAATCTGGGAGTAATTAGATGAGAGAGAAAATTAATCTGAGATTAATTGCGGAGATATTTTATCTGGGATAAAATATCATTTAAAGAGAGATAACGATTAATTTAGAATTAATCGATAAAATAATATATTTGATATATTATACGAAATTGGATTTCGACGCGGAATTAAAATTAGATTTTAATTCGGGCGAACGAGTTAATTTAGAATTAATTTGTTAGCGACATGAATAATGATTTCACTAGGCATAATCATGTAATTACGTCGCAACAGAAAATTCGTTAATTTGGAATTAGCGAACCAGAGCCCGAGATTGTTTACGAGCGCATTCGCATTTCGAATTCGATTGCGGCATGCAAGTCAAATCAAGCGTCAAATCGCTAGTCACATGAAGCGTCAAATCATGTCACTTTGAGTGATGTGACAATTGATTGATTGATTGAGTGATGTGACTTGATGGAAGTGGTTGGCATTTATGGCTTTGATTGTTTGACTTTTTAAAGCCAAAATTTTGGTATATGTTTTTTGAAATCAATTTATCAAAATTAGACAACACATTTCATCCCTCTCTCTCTCAAAATCATCTCCTCTCTCACGCCCATGGAAGGACATTTTTCTTCACTAGTTTGGCAGCTCACTGTCGTGAGCCAAGGAGAAAATGGGAAGCAAAGTGTGATGATTTTACAGCAAAATCATCGAGAGCTAGCACTCCGAGAGACATGCGAAGGTGATAGGGAATCACCACGACAAAGCTTGGAGCTTGAAGTTAATCCACAAAGCCGAAAATGGAGGAGGCAGTAACAGCTCACTGCTGTGACAATGACAGAAGGCAAAATCATATTTTTGTTCATCGAAGTGTCGCTCAACCGATCGATGTGAGTATTCCGTGACTCCTCGATTGTATTCACACATGTTTATATGCTTTGTATTCGATCCTCGGGGCCTAGAAACTCCAACAATTGGTATCAGAGCGATTGAAAAGCATGAAATTGATTAGGGCTTAAAATTTGGGTAAATTGTATTTTAGCATGTTTTAATGAAATTGGATGAATTAGTTTGCTTAATACATGTTTAATTGAGGATTGATTTGATCAATTTGATGAAATTATGTTTGGAACATTTTTTCCCCAAAATATTGGCATGGCCGAATGGTGCCCTAAATGTTGTCTTGGTGAATTTTGATTTTTTGATTCATTTGATGAGTTAGAATCATGTTGGGTATGTTGATTTATGTCGATTGTGGATTTAATTGGATTGAAACCGATTCGGATATAAATATCCCAAAATTACCGAGAACAATATAAGCATGATTGGGTTTGATTTTTTGTTAAATTGTGTTGGACATGATTTAATGATGATAAGCATAATTAATTAGGCTAATTTGATGTTTTGGGAATATTGATTTGGGTGATTAATAATGCTATACACTTTATGTAATTAAATTGGGAATTTGGAATTTTTGTAATTTAATTATGTTGGGCTAAATTTGGAAATTGGGCTTGAGATGTTGTTATTGGGCTTGGTTGTTCTAAGTTGGGTTTAGGCTAAATCGGTTGGATCCAATTGGGCCCAAAACCTCTTCCATAAAGCCCAAATGCGACTAATGGACCTTTAAAGTTTAATTGGGCCTAATGGGCCTAAATTGATTTCTGGGCTTATGGGGTAACTCCTTGATTGGACTTTGGTTATTGGGTTTGACCCGAGTTGACCAAAAGTCCACGCCTTAAAGAAATTAATTAAAAGCCCATTGAACTTTAATTAAATTGATGTTGGACGTTAATCGGGCTTTGAGTCCCGTACCGATTAAATTTGGAATTTAAGTTGTAAAGATTCGTTAATAAAGTGTAGTATTAAATTTGGAATTAAATAGCGAATTAGAATTAAATACAAATTGAATTGGATTTAATTATGTAGTTTAATTTAATTCGAGAATTCGTACTTTGAGTACTTATTCGCAAAACGAGTTTGACTCGAGCAAAATCAAATCATTGTTTGAACATTGGATGATCACTAATTATCAGATTAATTAATTTGATTAGATTGATTGATAACATGCTTGTGTGAATACATGGTTGCGATGCATGAATAATGTATATCGGATGGATATTAGAAGGGTGGGGAAATTTTAGTGTAACGGGTAGAAGTAAATACATGTGCTAGTGGGAGAGAGAAATGGAGAGATTTGATCTAGGATCAATGTGTTAAAGTATCCATCCGCATATCATTATTATTTTATTTATACGCGCTTTATTATGTGTTTAGAATACATGTTTAAGGGTGTATGATGATGAGACCTTAATAAAGATAATAAAATGGTTGCCAATTTGCAAGCGAAAAACCCTCACAAATATTAAGCGTTTTTCCTTCCATTTAGTGATTCTTACTCAAGATCCGAGATTGGCATTGGCTTGTTGGCCAAAGTCAATGTCTTTGTCCGTCAAGGATGTGTTTGAATCACGAAGGCTTTGTTCCATATTGGTGTCTTGTCCAAGTTGTTGTTTGTTGGCCAAAGTCAAGACCATTTCTTACCCATCGACATTGATTACAAAGCTTTCCATGGTCAATGGGTCACGCTTGACTGGGATCACTAAGTTTGTTGTGCCAAAGCCAAGGCTTAGTTGATTCAGAGGAAAAAGGTTAGGCAATATATTGGATATATTGGCATATATAAGATGTATGTTTCGGACTTGGACGTCCCCCTACTGGATCTAGGAATTGGATTGGATCCAATTGATCTTAGAGATCTACCTAGTTAATTATCATACAATTTGTTGGCCAAAGTCAAGATTGTGTGATATTTAACGGGATCCTAGCCCACTAGGAAACACGGTTTCCTGAGTACTCGACAGAGGGTTAGAGGCTCGCCAAAAAATAGTGGGAGGCAAGAATTGAATTTGCAATATTCGTTTAATTACTTGCCATACGCGCTCGAACAAATATCATTCGTCAAATATATTAAATGTTAGTTGGACAAATATTTAAACGTTGTTTTAAATTAATAGTTGGACTGTATTCAAATAATTCATATATAGTTGGTTATATAATTAGATTATAGTAATCAATATATTTGATTTAATTAAAGTATAGTTGATTATATAGTTGGACTATAATAATCATTATATATAATAGTACCTTAAATCGTTAATTAAATAGTTGGACTATTAGAATCAAGATAAAATTGAAAGATTGACGTTTAATACATAATCCTAGGGAAAATGTATTTAAATGATTTAATTTTCAAATTGGGAATATAATTTCAGGATGGTCCTGGAAACTAATAAGTTACTTTATTTGATAAAATAACATATTAGGCCTAAGCTCGGAATTAAGCAAATAGTAGAGCATAATCTTTGGAAGATTTATGTGATGATAACTATAGTGCTTAATCCATTAAGCTTGTCGCAGTAGACTCCTTAATTTCTGAATCAGAACTAAGGATTAGATCCTTAAAGTATGATAAAGAAATTGAAGGATCTTCATAGATCTATTCTTAGATCTTAGAAGTACATATTGCAATAAATAACTCTTGGAGAGTTCATGACTATTCTCAAGGAGATAAAGTCAAAATTTACAATAAGGCAAGTAGCGCAAGGCGCATCTTACTTCAATATTCTAGAAGGCCGAGGCTAGGCCAAAAGGTTTCTGGAGTGTTGAAATGGGCAAAGGCAAAATCATTATAGTCTTCTGGGAAGATAAATGACATATCCCAAAATGTCTGCCTAAATTGTGGCAAATGGGATCGCGGAAGCGTGACTGCCATTTGGACAAGGCAGACATGAAGGAATTGAAGACGGTGCAAGGCTCCGACTTCAAATATGTTTGTCATAAATATATTCACTACTAGTATTAAAATTGGATTTTAGATACTTAGTATGATATATATATATATTGATGTTCAGAATCTGCTGTGAGCAGAATACTGACTGCAGTTGAGATTAATCTGTGAATTGGAAACGGGACGAAAGTCGCTGTTTTAACCATAGATACCTAATTTAGGAACTACCCTTCGGGTTTGTACTCAAATTAGGAAACTGTTATAATGTAACTAGTTTGACTAGGAACATTATCTCTATATCATTGTTTAACCCGCTGCGGGTGAACCTTTATATTCTAGAACACTAAAGTGTTTTATTATATAAAGATGATATTGAGATATACACATTAGATGTGAAATAACAGCATTTATATTTTGAATATAAATAAATTTCAAACGTATATAATGACAAACAAATAGCTCCAACTGATTTGATCAGAAGAAATTTATTTGTGGCATTGTAGTCTGGGACAAAATTAAACAAGAATCGTATATCCACACTTTTGAAGAGTGGGTACTAGGACTAATTTGATTCTATTCAAATAAAGTCTACGAATCTAGTTTATAGGGCAAAGTGCCTAAAACACTATTTACTTGGTAAAATTGTAAGTGCCACCGATCTGTAAGCCCTAGTTCATAGTGAAGCAAGTGGGCCCATGTCTAGCTAGCCTAGACGTGGATATGAATATTTCGTGACCTTTACGGATGTGGCATCGCGTTATTGTTATATGTTTCTTTTGAAACACAAATCGGAAACTTTTACAGTTTCGACACGAAATAGACAAATAGATCGGCTAAAGTATTAAACCATCACGGTAAGACCGTAATGGAAAATACTTAAGCAATAAGTTTCAAGTATACTTGAAAGAGTATAGTATTCTTTCAAAAAGGACTCCTCCCGGAACACGTCATTTTGACGGTGTGTCCGAAAGGATAAACCGAATTTTGTTGGACATGATAAGGTTAATCATGAGTCGCTTTGAGCTACCATTTCCTTCAACGGATAAGCTTTAAACAGTGCAGAACTTATTTTGAATAAGGTTCCATAAAAATCTGTTTGACAGACTTCATATTAGATATGAACAGGAAAGAAACTAGGTTTCTCATTCCTGATTATTTGGGTATGCTAGGCATATATTTGGATGATACCAAACTAAAACCCAAATTGGATAAGTGTCAATTGTAGGTTATCCTAGGGATAGCAAAGTATAGTACTTATACAACTCACCTGAGAACAATTTAATTGTTGCTCGCCACGCGCTTTTCCTAAGAGGAATACCGATATGCAGTGGTAAGTGGGATGATAGTAAAACTCGATGAAAATCAGAGTAATACTATTCAAGGCACCGATTCCTAATGGAACAAAAATAGTTCATCAAGGATGTAGCTATACCATAATCTTCGAATACACAAGAACCACGTAAGTCGGAGAGAGTCAAAAAACAACATGGGGTATGGGTTTCTGATCTCACCTCGTAAAGATGTCAATCTTATTGAGGAACACCAACTGACTACCTAAGAGGAAGTGATACAAGGTATCGACTCCATAATTATGGCAAAGTGTAATGAATCCGAAATGGATTCCATGTATATCAACCAGTTTGGATACTAGTTGATGTACCGCAAGGCATTGTGCCTATTGGTACTATATAAGTCTTCTAGGAAGACATACATGGAAGGCAACACACCAACGTATAAAGCTAGGCTTTTAACGGAAAGGTATCGTTATCAACATTGTGTTGATTACGATTCAACCTTTTACCTGTTGCCACGTTAAATCCATTTGGATAATGCTTGCTAAAGCTGCATGTTTCATTTATGAAATATGTCAGCTTAACGGGAAAATCGCTTTCCTGAAAATGAAACCTTTTGGAGGATGTTTATAACATCCTGTCGGTTTTGTCGTACCAAAACTAGAAAACAAGGTTTGCGGGTTATTCGATCCAAGTTTGGATTGAAGCAAACATTAGGTTCTTGGAATTGTCGTTCTGATGTGATCATAATGGTTTATGATTTAATTCAAAACGAAATGATTCTTGTGTATATAAGAGGGTTAGTGGGAGCGCACTGACAATGGATGTCCTATAAATAATGATAATATGTCATTTCTTAGAAATGATATTCCCATAATAATAATCGGTGAAAGCTTGGCTTTCGAGAAAATTCTCCGTAGAATTCTTGGGAGAAAACAACTTTTATTCAAGGAATAAAGATCTATTGGGATAGATTAAGTTGTTAAAACTCTCCGAGAACCCGTACATTGAAAAATGTACGAGACCTGGTGTCTCATACGCTTTGAGCATATGGATTCACAATTAAGCAAATCCATGTGATAGTCACTGGATTGATGTTAAGAACATACTTAGTATCTTAGAGAACTAAGGATGTTGTCTTAATCTATGGAGAATGAGAACTTGAAGTGACTGTGATCACTACTGCAAGTTTCCTAAACCGATAAAAATGACTATAAGTCGTAAACAGTACTATAAAGTTTGAATAACAGTACAATGAGCTAGAAATCTTCCAAGCAAGATATTGTTACCGAATAAACAACAAATGCGGGTTATTGCTGCAGCTGAGGCAGTAATAGAAGCCATTTGGATCGATAATAAATCTAATTAGATTAGATATAGTTCTGTTAGCAGCTGAGCTAGGCTACAACACCGGTTAAAGAATTAATGGTCTCATCAATGATCCAGATACATACTTCGATATTCATCTGATTCGTTTGGATCGTACATCGTGGTGATGTGATGATCGAATAAATCGCATCAGATGATAATCATGCAAATCCGCTGACGAAAACCTTTCCTCAGCAATTTTAGCCAACCGAACATAATTCGGGTGTCAGACACTCGAGTGACTGGCTATAGGCCAAGTGGGAGATTGTTGGACAATTATGACCCATAGCGTCACTATTTGTACAGATCATGGTGTTGTTGTACAAATTAACTATGTGACAAAGGAGATTGCACTCTTATCATTTGTGATTAGATCACCAAGATATATAAATGATAGGAGGTCCCTATGATTTGTTCATGGATTGAGAATGATATGAGACAGTATCAGTCCACGGAGGATAAATCATTGAATATCCCTAGTCGGAGTATTATCAAGATTGGACATCGATAAATGCGTAAAAGACTAGTATTACACTTGTGCGCGTTGTGAGGGCACAACATTATAGTTCTCATATATTTGGGTATAAGATACTCATGCAAGTGTAATAGGAGGTTGTGTTTTACCGATGGGATGGGAAACAGCTTCGCTCTAGAAATACCCCATCGGAATTCCATTGGTAGTATGACTATGTGTCTATGGAAGTCCGAAATCAGGGTAGGTGTATTTGGTCTTAACCTGGGACTTGCACCGCTAATACATGCGACAATCAATATACTTTGGTTTTGGTCGTCCAGGGCTTTAACCGGTTCTGTGTACGCCTCTGCTGGGTATATTGAGAATCGTAGTGTGTTGGGTGTGATGTCAAGACAAAAGTATCACTCCAGTCATATGGAGATGGTGATCGCGTAGGGATACAGAACTGGTTCTCTAAAAAGGTTGCAACCGTCGGGATAATATGACTTGGTCATGATTATCCGATATTAAAGAGACTAGTTGCTCGTAATCCGATATATGCTTCGTACGGGGCAGACACTGTACCAGCCCTAGACCTTGCATGTGATCATCTGATACTGGATCGAAATACGCAATACTACGTATACTACGCCTAATATAGATCGCTTATTCATGTAAGCATGTTTCTGGAGAATAAGGTAGACATTGAGCTTTGGTAGAAGCCAACATTGTCTTGTAAATCGGTATAAACGTAGTACTTGGTACTTACGTGTTCGGATAGTCCGACGACCGTATTTACTGGCAACATATCCGGGGATCTCATTGGTCCATTCCCGAAGATTCACCGATGAAGTATGACTCGCACTTTTAATTAATCTGGGATTAATTAGATAAGAGAGAAAATTAATCTGGGATAAAATATCATTTAAAGAGAGATAACGATTAATTTAGAATTAATCGATAATATAATATATTTGATATATTATACGAAATTGGATTTTGACGCGGAATTAAAATTAGATTTTAATTTGGGTGAACGAGTTAATTTAGAATTAATTCGTTAGCAACATGAATAGTGATTTCGCTAGGCATAATCATTTAATTACGTCGCAATGGAAAATTCGTTAATTTGGAATTAGCGAACCCAAGCCCGAGATTGTTTGTGAGCGCATTCGCATTTTGAATTCGAGTGCGGCACGCAAGTCAAATCAAGCGTCAAATCACTAGTCATATCAAGCGTCAAATCATGTCACTTTGAGTGATGTGACAATTGATTGATTGATTGAGTGATGTGACTTGATGGAAGTGGTTGGCATTTATGGCTTTGATTGTTTGACTTTTTAAAGCCAAAATTTTGGTATATGTTTTTTGAAATCAATTTACCAAAATTAGACAACACATTTCATCTATTTCTCTCTCAAAATCCTCTCCTTTCTCACGCCCATGGAATGGCATTTTTCTTCACTGGTTTGGCAGCTCACTGCCGTGAGCCAAGGAGAAAATGGGAAGCAAATTGTGATGATTTTGAGGCAAAATCATCGATAGCTAGCACTCCGAGAGACATGCGAAGGTGATAGGGAAGTCCACCCATGAGCTTGGAATCACCACGAAAAAGTTTGGAGCTTCAAGTTGATCCACAAAGCCGAAAATGGAGGAGGCAGTAGCAGCTCACTGCCGTGACCATGACAGAAGGCAAAATAAGATTTTTGTTCATCGAAGCGTCGCTCAACCGATCGATGTGAGTATTCCGCGACTCCTCGATTGTATTCACACATGTTTATATGCTTTGTATTCGATCCTCGGGGCCTATAAACTCCAACATTTCCTTTTCCGATTAATTCCAAATCAATTATGTTCTCTCTTCTAGACGAATTTAATCCCAGAATAATTTTCTCTTTGATAATTAATCCCAAATTAATTCTTGCCGTAATTAATCCCAGATTAATTTTCTCTCTCCTAATTAATCCCAGATTAATTATGTTCGAGTCAAATGTCATCGGTGAATCTTTGGGAAGCGACCCAAGAGATCTCTGGATATGTTGGCAGTAAATACGATCATCGGTCTATCCGAACACGTGCGTACCTGGTACCACGTTCTAACCGATTTATAAGACATGGTTGGCTGATAGCAAAACACCATGCCTACCCAATTCTCCTGAAATATATTCAACATAGAATATATTTAATCTGTATTAGACGTAGTATACTATGTATTGCGTATTACAATCCAGTATCTGATGTCACATGCTAGGCCTAGGGCTGGAATTGTGTCTGCCCCGTACGAAGCATATATCGAATCACTAGCAAATAGTCTATGTAATCAGATAATCATGACCTAGTCATACTATCCCGATATCTGCAGTATTTAAGAGTACTAGTTATGTATCTCTGCGTGATCATCATCTCCATATGACTGAAGTGATACTTCCGTCTTGACATCACACCCAATACACTACGATTCTCAGTATACCCAGAAGTGTCATACACAGAACCTGTTAAAGCTCCGGATGACCAAAACCAAAGTATACTGATTGTCGCAAGTATTAGTGATGCAAGTCTCAGGTTTAGACTACATACACCTACCCGGATTTAGATTCCCATAGACACATAGTCATACCACCAATGGGATTCCAAGGGGTCTATCTAGAGCGAAGCTATTCCCGGTCCAACAGCTAACAGAACCTCTTATCATACTTGCATAAGTATCCAATACTTAAATATATGAGAACTATGTCGTTAAGCTTCAATAACACGCACATGTGTAATACTAGCCTATTCCGCATTATCGATGTCCAGTCTCGATAATACTATGACTAGGGATATTTAATGATTAAACCTTTTCGTGGATTATTATTGTCTCATATCTTATTAATCCAGTACTCATCATATGGAAATTTATCATTTATATATCCAAGTAATCCAATTACAAAATGATAAAAGAGCAATTTCCTTTGTCACATAGTTAATTTGTACAAGAACACCATGTTATTTACAAATAGTGATGCTATGGGTCATAATTGTCTAACAATCTCCCACTTGGCCTATAGCCACTCAAGTGTCCAACACCTGAACTATCTACGGGTCGCTTATATTTATGCTGATATTTCACATTCGCCAGCGGATATGCAATGTTATCATATGAAACAATCTTTTCGATCTTGACATCGCCACGATGTGTGATCTCACGAATCAGATGAAACCGTCGAAGTACATTCTTGGATCATTGATGAGACTGTGGTTCATTAACCTGTGTTGTAGCCCAGCTCTGTTGGTAACAGAACTAATCCTAATCCAATTAGGAATTTAAAGATCCAAAATGCTTCTTTTGCTGCCTCAGCCGCAACAATGTATTCCGCTTTTGCTGTTGAATCGGCAACAGTATCTTGCTTGGAAGATTTCCAGCTCACTGTTCCATTGTTCAAACAAAATATGTACCCTTATTACGACTGACAGTCGTCTTTATCGGTTTGGAAACTTACAACGGTGAACCTAGTCACCTCAAGTTCTCCTTCCCTATAAACTAAGAAGGCATCCTTAGTTCCTCTAAGATACTTAAGGATGTTCTTAACATCAATCCAGTGACCATCACCTGGATGAGCCAGATTATGACTACATATGCTCAAAGTGTATGAGACATCGGGTCGCGTACATCTCATGGCATACATGATCGATCCGACTGCTTAAGCGAACGGGATCCGATTCATTGAATCTCTATCATCTTGAGATTTAGGACATATGTCCTTAGATAGAGAGACACCATGTGACACCGGAAGCAGTCTCTTCTGGGACTGATCCATGTTGAATCTCTTCAATATTTTCAATGTACGAGTTCTCGGAGAGTGCCAATAACTTTTAGATCTATCCCATTAGATCCTTATTCCTAGAATAAAGGTTACCTCTCCCAAATATTTCATGGAGAATTTTAATGAAAGCCAAGCTTTCACCGATTTTAGTATGGGAATGTCATTACTAAGAAGCAATACATCATCAACGTATAGGATAATCAATGTCAGTACGCTCCCACTAACCTTATTATATACACAAGAATCATCATCGTTTTGAATGAAACCATATACCATTATGATCTTATCAAAACGTTGGTTCCAAGAACGCAATGTTTGCTTCAATCCATAAATGGATCGATTTAACTTACAAACCTTGTTTGTAAGATTTGGCACGACAAAACCGTCATGCATTTTATTTAAACATCCTCCAAAAGGTTTCCGTTAAGGAAAGTGATTTTGATGTCCATCTGCCATATTTCATAATCGAAATATGCAGCTATAGCAAGCATTATCCGAATGGATTTAATCATGGCAATGGGTAAAAGGTTTTGTCGTAATCAACACCATGTTGATGACGATACCCTTTCACTACAAGCCTAGCTTTGTACGTTTATTTGTTGCCATCCATGTCTGGCTTCACCATGAAGACACATTTGCTACCAATAGGCACAATACCTTCTGGTACATCAACCAGTGTCTAAACTTGGTTGTATACATGGAATCCATTTCGGATTTCATTGCACCTTGCCATATAGCAGAGTCGATACCTTGTATCACTACCTCATACGTAGCCGGCTCATTATCCTCAATAAGATTAATATCTAAATGAGGTGAGATCAAAAACTCATACCTCTAAGGTTGTTTTCTGACTCTCTCCGACATACGCAGTTCTTGTGTATTATAAGATTGTGGAACAGTCTCATCCCTAATGAATTGTTCATGGTCCGTGAGGGGATCAGTGCTAGGAACAGTATCACTTCGATTTTCATCGAGTTCTACTTTCCTCCCACTTACCACTGCATTTAGGAATTCCTCTAAGGAAAATCGCATGGAGAGCAACAAATATTTTGTTCTCTTATGGGTTGTGGAAACAATATCCTTTGGTTTACCTATGATAACTAATTACAAATAGGCACTTATCCGATTTGGGTTCTAGTTCGGTACCATCCAAATGTTTAACATATGCCCAGCATTCACAAATCATCAGGAATGAGAAACCCAGTTTCTTTCCTGTCCATATTTCATATGGAGTCTATCCAACAGACTTTGACGGAACCTTATTCAAAATAAGTATTAAACTGTTCAATGTGTATCCCCAGAACGAAATTGGTAGCTCAGTGCGACTTATCATTAACCTTACCATATCCAACAAAGTTCGGTTTCTCTGTTCGGACATACCTTTCATTGAGGTGTTCCGGGATGAGTCCACTGTGAAAGAATAACATACTCTTTCAATTAATCAACTCATTTATTAAGTATTCTCCATCACAGTCTGACCGTAATATTTTTATGATTTTACCGGTCTGTTTTTCTAATTCGTGTCGAAACTTTTTGAATTTATCAAAAGTTTCAGACTTATGTTTCATAAGATACACATAACTATAACGCGATGTAACATCTGTAAGGTTACAAAGTATTCATAACCACCTCTAGCTTAGCTAGACATGGGCCCATATACGTCACTATAAACGAGGGCTAACAGTTCGATGACACGTACACCTTTACCGCTAAAAGACATTTTAGGCACTTTGCCTAATAAACAAGATTCACATACATCATATGAATTAGGATCAAATCTGTTCATGTATCCACTCTTCGAAAGTGTGGATATACGAGTCTTGTTAATGTGTCTCATACGACAATACCACAAATAAGTCTCATCTGATTTACTCAGTTTGAGCTTTTGTTTGTCATGTTATATGTTTGAGATTCGTTTATATTCAAAATATAAAGACCATTATTAACATCTACTGTACATATCAAAATGTCATTTTTAAATACAAAACACCCAGTGTTCCTGAATACAAAGGTATACCCACATCGAGTTATACTAGATACATAGATGATGTTCTTAGTCAAACTAGGTACTAAAAAACCATCACCTAATGTAATTACATGCCCCAAGGGCAGATACAAAACATAGGTCCCAATGGTCAAAACAGCGACTCTCGTCCTGTTTCCGACTCGTAGGTCGATCTCATCTGAAGCCAGTCTCCTACTAATCAGCAGATCTTACACATCAGTACATATGCGAGTATTACATCCAGAATCAAAAATCCAATTTTTAAAACCAGTAGTGGACATGTTTATAAAAAACATACCTAAATCCGGAGCCTTGCCCGTCTTCACTTCCTTCAACTCCGCCTCTTACTCATTGCAGTCACTCTTCCAGTGACCCCATTTGCTACAATGTAGGTAGATATCTTGGGATATGTCCTTAGTCTTCCGAGAAGACTGTGATGATTTAGCCTTGCCCTTTTTCTTCATTTTCTTCACACCCCCAGAAGCCTTCGGCCAAGCCTTGGCCATCTGGGATGTCGAAGTAAGGTGCGCCTCGTGCTTCTTTCCCTTTAGAAGCTCTGGCTCTGCTTCTTTCAGCATCGCCATTAACTCTCCAAGAGTGTTTTCTTGGTTCATCATATTGTAGTTCATGACGAAACTGCCCCAGCACTTGGGCAGAGACTGTAATATCAAATCTATGGAAGTCTCGGCCTCGAAGGTTATGCCCAGCTGACCTAACTATTCGATGTCAGCAATCATCTACGACACATTGTGCTCGACAGATGTACCCTCTATATGTGAGCTAAAGATATTCTTTCGCAACTCATGCTTCTGAGATCTAAGAATAGACCTGTAAAGATCCTTCAATTTCAACATCGTACTATAAGGATCCAATCATTTGTTCTAACAATGAAATTGTGGAGTCATTGCGGCAATCATTACGGATTGAGTACTAAAGTTATCATCACGATAAGTCTTCCAAAGCTCATGCTCTACTATTTGCTCAACTCTGGGCTCAGGCCCGAGAGGTTTCTCTATGACATAGAGTAACTTCTCTGCTCCCAGGACTATCCTGAGATTCATTTCCCAATCTGGAAAATTAGAGCTGTTAGAGACATTATCGCCCATGATGATGTCCCTAACGCTAATCTTTCCAGCCATCTCGATTGCAATAGTCCAACTATCCAATCAATGATTTTGGGTACACTTAAAATGTAATGGTTACTATAGTCTAACTATATGACCAACTACAAGTGGAGTAGTGAGAAAACAGTCCAACTGTTCAATGAAAGCAATAAATGATATTAGTCCAACTAATATATATTTATAACGACGATAAATAAAATAAAAGAGCATGTTTAGCAAGTATTAAACGAAATTACAAATTTAATACTGGCCTCCCACTATTTTTCGGCGAGACTCTAACCCTCTGTGGTGTACTCGGCAAAACCAGTTTCCTAGTGGGCTAGGATCCCGTTAAATAACACACAACCTTGACTTTGGCCAATAAGCTGTACGAAACTTAACTATGTAGATCTCTAAGATCAATTGGATCCCATCCAATTCCTAGATCTGGTAGGTGGACCTCCAAGTCCGAGATATATATCCAATATATATTTTTCTAACCTTTTCCTCTGAATCAACTAAGCCTTGGCTTTGGCTCAACAAGCTTAATGATTCCAGTTAAGCGTGACCCATTGACAATGGGAAAGCTTCGTAATCTACGTCGATGTACAGAAGTGACCTTGACTTTGGCCAACAAGTCATAACTGCCCAAGACATACGATATATAACAAAGCCTTCGTGGTTGAGACACATCCGCGATGGACAATGATCTTGACTTTTGCCAACAAATCAAAGCCAATCTTGGATCTTGAGAAATAACCACTCAATGGAAGGAAAACGCTTAATATTTAATGAGGGTTTTTCACGTAAATTAGCAACCAACTTATTATCTTTGATTAGGTATCATCATACACCCTTAAACATGCTTTCTAAAAGCATAATAAGGCGCAAATAAAATTAATAATGATATGCGGATGGATATATAATACAATTTGTTCCTAGAATAAATCACTCTATTTCCTCTCTCCCGCTAGGACCTTACATACTTCTACCCAATTACATAATACATTAAAGAAACCTCATTTGCATTGAGGGGAATTGGTGAGAAGAGAAATACAAAAAGATAAGGAGGTGAAAGGCTGGACACGCAGGTCCAATTTAATAAATATGTACCATACTTACAATAATTTCCAAAATTGCCCCCACCCATCTAATATCCATCCGATATAAATTAATCATAAAAATACATCCAAGTATTCACACAAAGCATGTTGTCAATCAATTTGATCCAATTAATTAATCTTTGATTAATGACCATCCAATGTTCAAACAACAATTTGATTTGCGCGAGTCCAACTCGTTTAAGAATAAATACTCAAAGTACGTATTCTTGAATTATATCGAACTACAATTTTGAATCCAATTTAAATTGTTTCCAATACTAATTCATTTTTAATTCCAAATTAAATAATTACACTTATAATAGTGCCTTTTAGACTTGGATTTCAAATCCAATCTAAATGGGTCTCAAAGGCCCAATTAGCATCCAATGCTATTCAATTAAAGTCCAATGGGCTTTCAATTTATTCTTTAGGCATGGGCTTTGGCCATAATGGATCAAACCCAAAATACCAAGGCCCGAATAGGAATCACCCTATGCCAAAAATTAATTTAGGCCCATTAGGCCCAATTAAATTTTTAAAGGCCCAAAAGTCATATTTGGACTTTATGGAAATGGTTTTAGGCCCAATTGGATCCAACCCAATTGTCCAAAACCAAACTTGGCCAACCAAGCCCATTAGCCCAAATACAACAATTAAATTAATACATTATTCCAAATTACATATTGATCCCATTAAAGTGTAATTACCCAATTAATTAATTAATCCAATATTTCCAAAATATCAATTAATCTAATTAATCATGCTTTAATCATCCAATTCATGTCCAACATAAATTCAAGTAAAATAAATCCATTCAAACATGCTCAAGCTCACGCCAATACATGAAATTAACATCCAATTTTGATTTCAATCCAATTAAATCAACAATTAACATTCAATTTCATGCCAATTAACATATCCAATTGTCAAATTCAAAAAATCACCATGAACCTTTCTAGGGTACCATTCAGCCATGCATGTGAATTTGGGGAAATTTAATCTAATCAATTTTTAACAAATCCAATGATGCACAAATCCAATTCATCATCATCCAAACACAACCAAACAACCAATTTAGGTAAATCAAGCTCCAAACAAAAAATCCCAAAATAAAGTTTAGAACCCTAAAATTCAAATCAAGTTTAGATTGGCTCTTGATACCATTGTTAGTGTCATCGACATGCCCAAGGTCTCTAAACATGATATGTGTGTGAATAAAATCAAATGGAGTTTCAGAAATACTCACTTTGATCGGATGAGAAAAATTCAAAACTTTCTTTAAAGATGAAGCTCCAAGCCTTGCATTTGAGTTCCAAACTCTTGGGTGAGTTTCCCTATCACCTTTCTTCGACTCCTTTAAGTGCTAGCTTGAGCAAAAAATTGACGGAAAATTTTCTCATCCAAGAAGACAACTTTCGGCAAAGAGAGGATGTCAGGGAGAGAGTGAATAGTTTGTCCAACTAGTTACCAAACTTGTAAAAGTGTGTTTACTTTTTTACTTCCAATGTGCAATAAATATTGCCAATCACTTCCATCATCTTTTGACAAGTTGATGAAAGTTAGAGTGGGTCCCACCACTTTAAATTCCAAATTTAAGTTGGCATGTACAACACTTTGGGCCCGATTCGTTTAATCCGACTAAACAAATTTTCTGTCGCTAAATAATTAAATCTAATTTAATTAAATAATAATTCTTCGCAAAATTATTACGAAACTCGCTTACGAATTAATTCCAAATTAATTCGTTCGCTTGAATTTAAATCCAATTTTAATTCCGCATTGAAATCCAATTTCAATTAATATATCCCATATATTATTTTAGGCCATATAAAGAAATTAAATAGTAAAATCTAATTTAACTATTAAATTTACTTTGCCGATTAATTCCAAATTAATCGCGTTCTCTCTTCTAGAAGAATTTAATCCCAGATAAATTTTTGACGCAATTAATCCCAGATTAATTTTCTCTTTATAATTAATCCCAGATTAATTCTTGTCGTAATTAATCCCAGATTAATTTTCTCTCTCATAATTAATCCCAGATTAATTCTTGCCGTAATTAATCCCAGATTAATTTTCTCTCTCATAATTAATCCCAAATTAATTCTGTTCGAGTCATATGTCATCGGTGAATCCTTAAGAAGCGACCCAAGAGATCCCTGGATATGTTGGCAGTAAATACGGTCATCAGATTATCCGAACACATGTGTACCCGTTACCACGTTCTTACCGACTTACAAGACATGGTTGGCTTCTAGCAAAGCACCATGCCTACCCAATTTCCAGAAATATATTCAACATGGAATATATATAATCTGTATCAGGCGTAGTATAGTATGTATTGCGTATTACGATCTAGTATCTGATGTCACATGCTAGGTCTAGGGCTGGAATTGTGTCTGTCCCGTACGAAGCATATATCGGATCACTAGCAACTAGTCTCTGTAATCGGATAATCATGACCTAGACATACTATCCTGATAGCTGCAGCATTTAAGAGTATTAGTTCTGTATCCCTGCGTGATAATCATCTCCATATGACTGAAGTGATACTTCCATATTGACATCACACAAATACACTACGATTCTCAGTATACCCAGAAGTGGCATACACATAACCTGTTAAAGCTTCGGATGACCAAAATCAAAGTATACGGATTATCGCAAGTATTAGCGATGCAAGTCCCAGGTTAAGACCACATACACCTACCCTGATTCAGATTCCTATAGACATATAGTCATACAACCAATGGGATTCCGAGGGGTCTATCCAGAGCAAAGCTATTCCCGGTCAAATGGCTAACAGAACCTCCTATCACACTTGTATAAATATCCAATACTTAAATATATGAGAACTATATTGTTAATCTTCCATAACGCGTAAAAGTGTAATACTAACATATTCCGCATTATCGATGTCCAGTCTCGATAATACTACGACTAGGGATATTTAATGATTAAACCTTTCGTGGATTAATATTTTCTCATATCTTATTAATCTGGTACTAATCATATGGACTTTTATCATTTATATATCAATGTAATCCAATTACAAAATGATAAAAGAGCAATTTCCTTTATAACATAGTTAATTTGTACAAGAACACAATGTTCTTTAGAAATAGTGATGCTATGGGTCATAATTTTCTAACAGAAGCATCACTATAAGTTGTATATTCTCAAATAAAGTTCATGGTCAAGATTTACTGATACGGGTCGGTTAGTAAAATTCGCTGAGACCAGTATATGTTGTATATCGTGACTTGGTCCTATGGTTTATCCTAAATAACCATGAGTCTCGGAAGACTCATATAGACGTGTAGGTGTTTATTTGATAAACACTGAATGACTCACCGAAGATTTCCTAATAGATGGTACACCAACGTCAATGAGAATCTTCTCGAGTCGAGTAGCATAGTTGTCTTTCGACTTGAGATACCACTATGGATATATGAGATATCCTCCACACTTTAATGGTAGTCACGTCACCGATCTATTTAGATCAGATCTCCATCTGTTCATTGGGTGTGGACTGATGCTCTTGATATCCTGTGAGTATCAGATAGAATCCGTCAGTCCTGTGTACATGGCATAGGTATCTTTAACGTGTTTTCGATCTAATAAATCCATGGCCGTGGTATACTTCGGAAGCGAGTTCCGAGTGTTATTTAGAGATCATAAATTTGAAAGTCGACTATATTATACCTTAGGGATTTGATGTTCCTATCTATATCCCTGGTATAATATTGATAGCCTGTGACGGAGGGATTATACGTATGTAATGACCTTAACTTGCATAGTTTAGCGAGATTATTTGTGGTCTTCATAATTCAAGGGTGGGTGAATTATGGACACGAAATTGGATTCTGTGACGGATAAACTAAAACTTAAAGGCTCCCACAATATGAAGTGTACTCGTTCAGCACTTAGGCAATATATTATGGATAATACAAATTATTCAAAATACTTCATCTGATTAAATGAGATAATTCGAATCGTTTGAACGGTTAGATGAAAATGCATGCATAAGGGCATTTCAGTCAATCAAAAATTAATATGAATTTTGACCGGTGCTTTCACACGCGTATAACACAAGCGCACGTATCGTTCAAGTAGTATAAAAAGTATCAATCCCACGAGGACTTAATACATAATCTATTAATTTAATGAGGTCAAATGATTACTAGTATCTAACAATTTGATTGATTGATTTGAAATGGTGATGATTCTAAATTTAAAAACAAGTAATTAAAGTTTGCTCGAAAATAGGTTTAAGAAAATTCAATATTAAGAAACTATCTACGGTTGTGAATATTTCTAATATATTTTTAAAAGATGAATTGATTATTTCATGTTTGTGTAATAAATCGGTTTACTAACCTGGAACACGAAATTATACAAAAGCCTATGTCGATGGTCAGATTCGAATACCTAGTATAACCCAATTGAACCATATGTCTATGTCAACCAAATTATCTGGATTCATTAAGATTAAGTTCCAATAAAGGTTACCCCCGCCCGACAGGTATATGTCTATCCTGTAAGGAAATCTATTAAAGGGCTATCTATCCTTAAGGAAGATCGTAAGCTATTAAGTCTAAGGCTGAAACCTAAAATTCATTTGTCAAGTTTATTTTAGATTTACCAGATCAATCTTATTAATGGCCTGTTGACAAGATGCATTAAGCTTAAGACTTAATAAGTAAACCTTTAAATTACCCAAACTACAAAATAACCCCTTATAAACCGGTGATATAGAATTCATCACAACCCTATATAACTAACTTAGTTATGACACATAACTAGGGCGAGTAAAAACTTAAAAATAAAAGACATAAATTACAATGCTGAAAAATAAATGCGGTAAAATAAATACTGAAAAGTAAAATTACAATAAAATAAAATGCTAAGGTAAAATGATCTACTTTTACTACTACTAATTTAGATATCTCCCTTAATATAATATATTAACTTGTGATGATATTACCAACTAGAAATATAGGCGGTAACCTGATTAAGTCAAATTAAGTCCGACCAGCCATTTAAGCGGTATCAAAATTTTTCCATAAACCTGCCATATAGGCGGTAAGAAATTTTAATTACCAACCGACCAATCTAGCGGTATCCTTGCTCAGTCAGATTAAAACCAGTTTATAAATGATTAACAACCGGCAATATAGCGGTATCCTCATTAAGTCAAATTTTAAATAGTGAATATATTATAATTAATGGAGATTAATCTAAATAGCAATAGTAAAAGAATTACCTTTCACCCTAGTAGGGGGAAGTTACCTCCTCATGGTTGAATAGTAAAAATTGTAAAAGTAAAGAAAGTAAATTACTATTACTATTACAAAACGTAATTAAAATTAATTACAAAACTGAAATTAAAATAAACTAGATAGAAAACTCCCTATTACATCAGAGAATTCATAGAGGAAGGTACATCTGAAATTGAAATTTCAAGTTCTATTTATAGGCGTCAATAAGCCCCACGCGTAGCGACGCGCAAGTTTCTTCTTGCGTCGCGACGCGCTGACGTGTCAGCGCGTGATTGGTCCATTCAGATTCTTATCTGCCACGTGGAAATTCGGATAAAAGAGCCAATAATTGAGCTGACGTGGCGACAAGTGGCGAAAGTGATTTTCGGCACCGTAAGATTACGACATGTGGCACACTGTGATTCGCTGATGATGACGTGGCGGTGACGTGGCACGTTGACTCGGTCAATTGGTGATGTGGACGATGACATGGATGACACGTCGAGTGACATGTGGCGACACGTGGAGATGGTGATTGTCGGCACTGTATGATGATGACATGTGGCACGCCACACGTTAGCAGATCGGCTGTGATGGTGACACGTGGCACGGCGCACGTTAGCAAAGTCAAACTTCTCAGATTCTGATATGTGGACCCGGCGCACGTTAGCATGGATCAGCACACGTTAGGTGTCGTGACGCAGCCTGCACGTCGCAATGCGCCAAATTACTAAAATGCCCTTTTGTGTTTTGTTTCACCGTTTTGGCCCAAAATCACCTCTAGAATGTCCTGAAACTTTATTTATCTACAAAATAACACAAAACACATCAAAATATTCACAAAACTCAAGAAACTATACAAAATATTAAGTTAAATGAGTGGGAAATAGTGATATAATTACCACTCATCATATTTGTATTTGATACAAGATTCGATCTGATACATATTAATTAATTGTCAAATGAGACTTTGACACATGCCATTATTATATGTATTTCTTATTTAAAGTAAATAAAAAAACACATATAATAATAATCGTATTAGTTAATTATTTAGGTGTTTAAATGTTAAATATCTAGATAATTAAATTATATCAATATTACACAATTGTTATGCAATATATTTGATTATTATTGGTTACATGTGGCATGATTCTTTTAAGCTTGAAGTATACAAATTGGATTTGTTAACTTAAAGTTTATTATTATTTAATTTGATTAAAATGACCAAATGACTAAAATACCCCTCCAAAGTCGGTTTTGCCATATTTTTAAGTTGGAAATTTTGGTTTTCTCTTTCACAAGAAGCCATGGCCGAATCCTTCAAGAAGAAAAGCTCCCAATAATTTGTTTGAAGAAACAAGGAAGAAAATGAAGAAATCAAGAAGAAAGTTTAAGGAAATTAGGAGATTTTAAGGTAATCTTCAATAATCTTAAACATATAAAGCTTGTTTCATGTTCTTGAACATCTAGAATAGTTCTAGGGTTTCTTCCTTTCATATATTTTGGGGCTTTTTGATTTTGAGGATGGATTTGGAGGCTAGATGCATGTGTGAAGTTAGATTGAATAATATTAATGTACTATTAGTTCAATTTTATCATTTGATGACTTGTTGCCATTCTAGAGTATTATGACCACTCTTGTAACTCCTAGAGTTATTCTTGAGTTTATCATTTGTGGTGACTTTGGTTGGCGTAAGTATTAATATGATTAATGTTGAAAAAATTGAATTTAAAGCATGAAAAATGATAATTTTGGTTACCAAATCAAATCTAAAATTTCTATGTTTTTGGTGATTAAAGTTATGTTGTATAAATGTATAGGATTTGTTTTGGGCATTGGAACATTTTCGGGAAAATGTTTCGGGGTTGAAATACACGAAAATGGTGAAAAACAGCGTTACCGGGTGAGTTTTGGGCTTACCGGGTGTCCACTGTCCAAACAGTAAATTGGTCATTGTTTGGGCATCCCATGAACTGCCCAAGTATTATTGGGGCTGACCAGGACAACCCCCATTTGTATTGGTTGGTCGGTTCGGATAAAAACACGTTTTATGCCACTTTGTAGAAAAATGTTTTTCATAAAAATTTCGTGGTGTTTCTTAATTATTTGTGTCGTTATTTGATATCGAATAAATATGCTTAGGTGAAATATGAATTAATTATTCGTATTGGTTATTGAATAATTTATTCGGTAAGTTTAAAAATTTTAAAGTTACGATTTTCGCCCAAACTGTGCTTCCGCATGCACCTTTGAGAAAACCCCAACAAAAATTGGTATCAGAGCAGGTCTGATCCTGCATCCATTACATTTTTCATGCAGATATATTATATACAATACAATTTTGATATTTGCACATGCATGTAATTTATATGTTTCTTAATTTTTTGGTTCTACGCTAACGGAAAATATAACAGAGATTTTATGGTTAAGTTAACTTATATTTTCCAAGGTAGAATTGAACTGTTTAGAAATTGATCTAGATTAAATTCTGCATTTGATGTAGAGCAAAGCTCTCTATAGGAATATCTCCACTTAAATAAGGCATTAAAGTAATTAGTATTAGGAATACTTATTTCTTGGTCCACTTTATCAGTACAGATGCAAATGAATTCCCGATGTTGTAGATGTATCATGCCAAAGTTGTGCAGTTATGGCTGTTGGTAGTTCATTTACGCTGGTAGAACTTATATGATAAGAGATAAATTCAAGTGAAAGTGAAAATCCTAAATGTGCCAAAGCTGTCCGGACTACATCGGTAACTTTAGTCTGTCATTGACAAGTGAAACCTTAATACGCCTCATAGTGAACGTGCCAAAGCTGTCACAATGAGAAATGGTCAGGACCAAAATTAGGAGTCATAGTGAGTGTGATTGATAATGAGTTGTATGCTTGTGAATATACGTAGGCGAGAATGTACCAAAGCTGTGAGTCGAAATATATTCATGGGTCCACTTCTCACTATGGAATTCAATTTATTTATTGGATTCCCGTTTTTTTTTGGGGATTACGGTATTATGTAAAGTAGTGGGAGGCACTGTTGGGTTAAAAACCCATAACTAAAGTAGTGTGTAATATTATGAAAATTGTCGCTTATGTTTTCCTTATTCTATATTGTTGATAAAATTGAACTTTTAATCCACTTCATGCATATTTTATATATATATATTTTCTGACTTTCCTTATGGTTGCAGATTTCTAGAATATGTTCTAGATTAAGTGTAGGCTTGGATATTGTTAGATTAGACAAAACCATCAGGAACTGTTGCTCCAATTTTCTTGAAAAATCAAGATGGTTAGTGACTTAGTTACTAAGTCACATTAGGTAATCTAAATAGATATCTGTTTTAGGATATAATTCTGTAGAGAGAATACTTTCTTTTGCAGTAAGAATTGACATGAATTAGTTCATGTCTCGAGATTCTTGACTAGCATTAAGAAAACCCCATTCGATATTTGTTTATCTGATAATGACATTTCTTGGCTTTAGTGACTTTTAGAGGTAATGTGTCTGACACAGTTTGCTAATCAATTATTTGCAATTTTTGTGAATAGTTGAAAGTAAATTATTAAGCTAAAGAAATGAGATGTGTATAGTTGTGTATAGAAAATATTGATTCTCTCAATACGACAACTGTAGGTATTGGATACCAGATCTCACATCTAGTTATTTAAAAAATTATTTAATAATTGTTTTGATATTTGATATTAGAACTTGCGACTATTGGATAATTACTTTTTATTTATAAACAATTATTTCATAATTTAAAATGACTAATAGTGTCATTGATGAAGAGATAAATATTAAGAAAAATATTCGGTTAACTAAAAATAACTTAGAACAGTCCTTTATGAGATTTTATCATATAAGCATTAGATGCTTATTCTGTACGGTAAATGTTGGTCTGATACGAGATCACACCACATATCCTTATCCATTTAATGAATATTGTATTCGGGAATGTGATTAAATCTCATTTAACCAATGATCGTCATTGGACCACATATTTATTAAACTAATACATTGGATGTATGTAGTTTAATGAATTATAAATTTCCTTGTATAGTTTTCTTTACTTCGCAACTTAGTTAATGAATTTTCATGACTTAGTTATGTGTTCCTAAAATAACACATATTGAACGTCTTGAATGGTTCCCGAACTTATAATATATTTATGATGAAACGTGGATAGAATATTTTCAATGGTTCAACGATATTCGATTTGAAGTTTTGAAAACAATATCTTTAAAATTCATCATGAATCTTTGAATTGTTCAAAGATGTTTGATATGATCAAACATGTGAATTTATGGTAATTAGTTCTAAGGTTATTTAACGAAGATGATTCTTACTCAATATGATTCTTCTACGATTCCATCGTGATGGAATTGGTTAATAGGAGAAATAAAATCTTATATGATTTGATTCGTTTGATATTGAGTGTTACCGAATTAGTTTCAATACTCCAGTAACACTAATTCATCCTTTTAATTAATGTTCCATTAGTTTCTACAGTTACGTATGTATAGGTAGAAAATTCGAATCTTGAAAAGTTTGAGATTTGAGTCTTTCTTTTGTATAATGGTTATATAATTGAAAAGTACATGCGCCTCGGAGGTAAAAGTAAAAGTTTATCATTTATTCTAATTGATAGAATATTATATTATATTTGATAGAATATTGTATTCTATTTGATAGAATATCTTTTCTATGATCTCGAGTAATAAAATTATTTTATTACTTGGTGTGTAACATCGAATGTTGACCATTGTAGAAAAGACTTGACTTATTGAAGTCAAATGTGAGAGTGATAAACTATAAATGGAACTACATAATTAATAAGATGAAAAGACCATTTGAAAGCTTTCATATATGTCCAATAGGATGTCAGAATCATTTGCGAAGTATTTGAAACATAATGGTTCTACTGTTTTCTTATCGAAGAAAATTATCCTATAACTTGTAGTGGGAGTGATATTTGATATCGTTTTCGAAAGTTGGCATTAAATCATAGATCTAAGATTGTTCATTGCTTACTACGATCAAATTTTATGAACTTGATTAAGCTTTCGTTATGAATCATTCATAAAATGTGCAAATTGTTTACGCAGCAAAAGCATATTGAGCTTATTAAAGGTTTAACCTTTATAGTATGACAGTGAGAAAAGTTATACTCAGTAATCTATTGTAGATTCTGAGGAAACTTGTCTCTAGTCACACTAATTGAACAATTAAGGACCTATTAATTAATGTTGATATTAAACTATGTATTTTAGCTAGGAATACAAAGTGGCGTTCTTGAATGGTTTTTTCGAAGAATAGATCTATTGTGATTTTTTTTTTTGAAGAGTTCATTCCGGAATGGCCCTGGAGTTTGTATTCTGTTAAGATCACAGTTTGATATACCAGCTTATAGAGTCTATTGTACACTCAGGTGGGCTTTCCAGAAATCTGTGTTCTCTAATTTTGATACCAGTCAGATTGTCTGATTTTTTCAAAGCATAGAGAATACATATGTGATGGTAGGGTTAGTAGGAGCATAAAAATTTCTTTCTAGTGTTATATATTGACCGGCGTAAACACACACTTATAACGCAAGCACACGTATCGTTCAAGTAGTATAAAAAAATCGATCCCATGAGGACTTAATATCTAATCTCTTAATTTTATGAGGTCAAATGATTACTAGTATCTAACAGGTTGTTTGATTGATTTGAAATGGTGACGATTCTAAATTTAAAAACAAGTAAATAAAATTGTTCGAAAGTAGGTTTTAAGAAAATTCAATATTAAAAACTATCTAGGGTTGTGATTTCTTCCAATATCATTTTTAAAGATGAAGTGGTTATCTTAAAGTTGGGTAATATATTGATTTATTAACCTGGAACACTAAATTATGTGTAAGCCTCTGTCGATGGTCAGACACAAATACCCAGTTTAACCCAATTGAACCATATGTCTATGTCAACAAAATTATCTGGATTCATTACGTTTAAGTTCCAATTATGGCTACCCCCGCCCGACAGGTATATGTCTATCCTGTAAGGAAATCTATTAAAGGGTTATCTATCCTCAAGGAAGATCGTTGACTGTTGAATCTAAGGTCTTAAACTTAAAATCCCTATGTCTAGTTCATTTTAAGTTTCACAGTTCAATTTTATTAATGGCCAGTTAATGAAAATATATTAAGATTAAGACTCAATAAATAAATCTTTATATTATCCAAGCTATAATCTAACCTCTTATAAACTGGTGATATTGGATTTCATCACAACCCCAGATATCTGGCTTAGTTACGACACATATTTACGGGTAGTAAAAAAAACTTAAATAAAATAAAAGACATAAAGTAAAATACTGAAAATTAAATACTGAAAAGTAAATTCTGAAAGTAAATTGCTGAAAAGTAAATGCTGAAAGTAAATTGCTGAAAAGTAAATGCTGAAAGTAAATTACTGAAAATTAAAGAAAGAAAAGTACTGTGCGTAAAAGTAAATTACGTAAAGTAAAAACTGAAAAATAAAGAAAAGAAAGTGCGAAAGCGGAAATTAATTACTGAAAGCTATAAATAAACAAACAAGATACAATCTTCTTAGTATTCTTAAGGAATTCATTAGAAGAAAATATCAATTTTACAAATGAAATGGCTTGGTATTTATAGGCAAAATGTTGCCTCCATCAAATCATCCACCAAATCAATTAATAATTGCTCCACTAATTACTCCACTAATTGCTCCACTAAATCCATTATTAATTGTTCCACTAATCTCTTATCATTTTGTTGATGATTTGATAATTTTTATTATTTATTTATTAATTTATTTTTTGCTTTGAAAATGATTGAAAGTGACTTTAATAATTACACACAACACAATTATGGATGGTTCATCAATTTCGGGCATGAAATCTTCAGAATTAGAAATTATTTTGTCTTTCAAAGTTTTAGATCTTTGAGTCTTATTTAATCTAGAACTTGAATCAGCTCAATCCCATATCGGAGTAAGAAGTTATGTCCAAAATACGACAGATGCAAAAAACTGGAATTTCCAAAACTGCACTTCGTTAAAACGCCCTTTCAAGTTTCCAATCTCCAAAATTAATATGTCAAGTCCAAGTTTTGCCCTTATTTGACCCACATTTCGTCCTAAATGATTTCATTGTGTCCCAATATTATTTTATCTGTAAAATAAACTAAAACACATCAAAACGTTCGTTAAACCCGAGAAACTAAACAAAATATTAAGTAAAAGAGGCGGTAAATATTGATATATTTTCCGCTCATCACACTCCCAAACCTAACATTTTGCTAGTCCTCGAGTAAAACAACGAAATAAAATAAAACAAACAATTCAAATTAAACTAAGCCACTTTCGTAGGGATCACGGTTGCATTTAGCATATGCAACAAGCCTTTAAACCCCTAAGTGTCCCTAGTGGACGAGTTATAGTCTCGTGAGAGCTTACAGCAACGATACCCACAAACATTTTACAAAAGTAAAAAGATAATAAAACTAATGCACACAAAAGCAAAAAGACAAGAGAAAAGAGAATAAAGAATTCAGTGACTAATCAGGTGAAACTTCTACTCCAAGTCAATAGTTGTTTTGTTTCATTTTAAATTACCGAATAAGTAAATTCTCCAATTATTTTTACCATTCTCCATATGCACAGCCGACAAAATATTAATCAACTCATTTTTACCCACAACAGTCACAAGTGCAGTTGATAAGAGAGTAATATTTTTGTCCTAAATTTTTATCAGAATTCACACTTTTTCTAGCAATGGAATAAATTTTTCGGATTTTTCTGATTTTTTTCTTTGATTTTTTTTCTCTATTTTTTATTTATATACAATATCTTCCATCTATGTAATGAGTGTTGGGTCGGTGGCTCCCAAACCAGTTGGCTTTAGGGCACCAGGTGTTAAGACACCCATAAGGACTTAATTACTCTGACTTCAGATATTTTTGCAGCATCTTTGATCCATGTAGCGAGCTTTGGGCCAGTGACTCCCAAACCAGTTGGTTTTAGGGTACTAGTTGTTAAAACACCCTTACAGACTTAATAACTCGGACCTCAGATTTTATTCTTTTTTTTACTCCATTGTTTTTGAGATGCTTCCTCCAATTAAACTAGAGCACTGAATATTACAAACTTTTCAATTTTAGTTCATGTTCGTATGTTTCTATGTATGTTGATAATATCTGCTAACTGAACATATGAAGATCCATTTTAGTCCGTTTTATGGAGAATTTACAAATTAAATAATTTAAAATGAAATAAACAAAAATTAACTTATTTCGAAAATAGGCTTGAGATACGTATCAGGAGTGGAAACTCCTTACCCAGCTACCTTTCACCAATTTCACCCTTCTAGTCAAAATAAAAACACAAAATATTTTTGTAATTTTTAAAAAATTTTCAAATTTTTTTTTTTTCGAAAAATTTTGGACTAAAAATAAAAAGAAAACACAAACTAAAAACAAGGTACTAATCAACTAATTCCCTCCCCCAAACCTAAATGAGACATTGTCCCCAATGTCTTAAACAGTAGAAGAAGAGTTTAGAAGGTAGTTACTGGTTAGCTGAAATTTAACAAGAAATTAAAGGTTAAGATCCATATTAACACGACGCCTCTTACCACGATCGTCCTCGAACCAATTTATTTTTGAAAGGATAGGGTCAACTTGTGGTTCATAGGCTAAGAGTAAGTCTATTAGATCCGGAGCAGTTCTGGCAGTAAAGAGGAGTTCTTTCAAAGGTTTCGACACGAACCCATTTCTCCGAGCATCATCAAGAAACACACAAAGAAAATCATAAGATCCATCAACGTTGAGTAGTCCAATTGGTTTCTGGTGTATGTTCAGATTCGCCCAAGATAGCACAATAAAAATTTCCTCCAATATACCCAAGCCACCTGGCAAAGTAATAAAAGCATCAGCACGGTTAATCATTTCTACCAGTCGTTCAGACATACCTGGCACAATCAGTTCCTCTCCGTTTGATGGTTCAATAAGATTTGCCTCTGCCAAGGGTTTTGGAATGATTCCCAAAACGTGACTGCCTTCTTCTTGTACGACCTTTGAAACGATCCCCATAAGTCCAAGATTGCCTCCGCCATATATTAAGTGCATATTTCTTACAGCTAAGACTCGACCCAATTCTTGTGCTGCTTCTACGTATTGTGGCTTAACACCAACACTACTACCGCAAAACACATAGATGTTTTCAACTCGTCTTCTTGAAGTGGCTTCCATTTTTTTTATGTATTTCTTTCTCAACTCTGGATGCCTTCAAAAGTGCAATGACGGGCTGAATTTATAGTACCTGAAAAGGGTGAGTAAAAATAGCACAAGTATCTTCCAGAGGACGATTAGTAGCGAAATAATATCGTGATAGTCAAAAAGGTCTGGATCCTACCAATCAAACCCGTGCTTCAATTAACCAACGAATGTTAGTAGGAATACCTTTGATCATCAGTAACCTCATCCGTTCCAAGCGAGCTTTGTAAACTTTCATCAGAGATTTTTAAGGGAGAGAAGGAAATTGCTTGCGAAGATTTGCGAGAGTTTCTTTCATCTTGAAATGACTAAACCTGAAAAAATTAAACACACAAAAATAAAACACACCAGATCACAATATATACAAAAATTGCATGGGTTGCCTCCCTGCTAGCGCTAAGTTTAGAGTCGTCAGCCAGACTTGACTTCTCGAACGTTAAGCTGGATCTAAAAGTGTAACACTTTCTTTTTTTCGCTCAAATGATTCTCCCCAGTAGTGCTTGACACGCTGACTATTAACTTTGAATGTGTTGTTGGTATTGGGATCCAGTAACTCAACCGCTCCATAAGGTAAAACCTGAGTGATCATAAATGGACCTGACCACCTAGATTTCAACTTTCCAGGGAAACGTTTCAACTTCGAGTTGTACAACAACACCTGCTGCCTTGGTTCCAACTGTCTGTGCACTATTTTTCGGTCATGCCATTTTTTGGTCTTTTCCTTGTACAATTTGGCATTCTCATAAGCCTGTAGGCGAAATTCCTCCAATTCTTTGAGTTGGTGAAGTCTTTTCTCTCCTGCAGCTTGTGAATCAAAATTCAACTTCTTCAGTGCCCAATATGCCTTGTGCTCAAGCTCAACTGGTAGATGGGACGCTTTCCCAAACACCAATCGATATGGGGACATACCAATGGGTGTCTTGTAAGCTGTCCAGTAGGCCCATAATGCATCATCTAGTTTTGTTGACCAGTCCCTTCTTGTTGATCCAACGGTTCTTTCTAGGATTCTTTTGATTTCCCTGTTTGAAACCTCTTCTTGTCCATTTGACTGTGGATGGTAAGCTGTGGCAACCTTGTGAGTAACTCCGTATTTGGATAGGAGTGCATCGAAGTATCTATTGTAGAAATGAGAGCCACCATCACTGATGATTGCACGAGGTGTTCCGAACATAGTGAAAATGTTCTTTTTCAGGAATTTGATCACCACTTTTGAATCATTGGATGGCAATGCAATTGCTTCAACCCATTTGGAGACGTAGTCTACATCAACCAGAATGTATAGGTTTCCGAATGATGGAACAAATGGTAACATGAAATTTATACCCCACACATCGAATATTTCCACTTCTAGAATGTTTTGCAACGGTCTTTCATTTCTCCTGGAAATATTTCCCTTTCTCTGGCACCTGTCACATTGAAAAGCAAAAAGATAAGCATCTTTAAAAGGAGTGGGCCAGAACAAACCTGATTGAAGGACTTTGGCTGCAGTTTTGTTTTCGCTGAAGTGTCCGCCATATGGTGATGAATGACAGTGCTGCAGAACACTGTTGACCTCCTCATGTGGAACACATCGTCTCAATAATTGATCAGCACAACGTTTGAACAGGTAAGGCTCATCCCAGACATAATGCTTGACTTCTTTGAAAAACTTCTTCCGTTGCTGAGTTGTCCATTCCAACGGCTATTTTCCTGACACAATGTAGTTGACATAGTCAGCATACCAAGGGACTTCCTGTTGTTTCATGGAAAATAGCTGTTCATCTGGAAAATTTTCTTTGATTGACAGATCTTTGTCAGTTGTTTCTCCATTCTCGAGCCTCAATAGATGATCTGCCACCTGATTTTCTGTCCCTTTCCTGTCTCGAATCTCCACGTCAAATTCTTGAAGAAGAAGTATCCAACGAATCAATCTGGGTTTGGCATCTTTCTTCGTGATCAGATATTTGATTGCTGAATAATCTGTGTAGACCACCACTTTAGGACCCAACAGATAAGAGCAGAATTTGTCAAAAGCGAACACAACTGCAAGCAACTCCTTTTCAGTGGTTGTGTAGTTGAGTTGAGCTTCATTCAGAGTTCTGCTAGAGTAGTAAATGGTGTGGAAAATCTTTGCTTTGCGTTGTCCCAAAACTGCTTCTACAGCAAAATCACTAGCATCGCACATTACCTCAAATGGAAGGGTCCAGTCTGGTGCTACTATGATGGGGGCAGAGACCAGCTTCTGTTTTAAGATCTCAAAAGCTTCCTGGCATTCTTTGGTGAAGTTGAAAGGCACATCTTTCTCCAGAAGATTGCAAAGAGGTTTTGTAATTTTGGAAAAGTCTTTGATAAATCTCCTGTAAAAACCTGCTTGTCCAAGAAAAATTTGAATACCTTTAACTGATGTTGGTGGAAGTAGTTTTTCAATTGTCTCTATCTTTGCTTTGTCTATCTCAATCCCCTTTTGTGAGATCCGATGTCCAAGAACAATGCCTTCCTGCACCATTAAGTGGCATTTCTCCCGGTTGAGTACTAGGTTTGTATCTTCGCACCTTTGTAACACATGTTCCAAATTTTGCAAACAATAGTCAAAAGAATCTCCAAACACAGAAAATTCATCCATAAAAACCTCCATACTCTGCTCCAGCATGTCTGAGAATATGGCCATCATGCAACGCTGGAATGTGGCAGGGGCATTACATAATCTAAATGGAATCCTGCGGAAAGCAAAAGTACCATAGAGACATGTAAATGTGGTTTTCTTCTGATCTTCTGGTGCGATGGCAATCTGATTGTACCCTGAATATCCGTCAAGAAAGCAATAGAATTCATGTCCCTCCAATCTGTCTAACATCTGGTCAATGAATGGTAGCGAAAAATGGTCATTCCTTGTGGCTTTGTTCAGCTTCCTGTAGTCCATGCATACTCACCATCCAGTCACCGTTCTTGTTGGGATTAGCTCATTCTTTTCATTGGTAACCACAATAATTCCTCCTTTCTTCGGCACACACTGCATAGGACTTACCCAACTGCTGTCTGAGATGGGGTAAATGATGTCAGCATCTAACCATTTGATGATTTCTTTTTCACGACTTCCTTCATGATTGAATTGAGTCTCTGTTGATGTTCCACTGTGGGTTTGTACTCATCGTTCATCAGAATCTTGTGCATGCAAAATTGTGGACTAATGCCTCGAATGTCTGCTATAGTCCAGCTAATGGCTTTCTTGTGCTCTCGTAACACTCTCAGTAGCTTTTCTTCCTGCTCCAATGTTAGTGAAGAAGAAATAATAACAGGTAATTCAGAAGAGTTTCCAATAAATGCATACCTGAGATGACTCGGAAGTAACTTCAGCTCTAACTGTGGTGGTTCTTCAATCGAATGCTTGATTCGATCTTTCTTTGGCAGTTCCAAGCTTTCAACTGGTGGTGTTGCTTTGAATCGAAATGGTTTGTCAAGGTAGTTGATACATTCCAGGATTTCAGCATCTAGCTCGCTGTCAGTCATGTTGGTGATGCAAGCTTCAAGTGTATCTGTGGGATTTGGCTCAGTATTTTGAACAATACTATCAATAACATCAACTCTGAAGCATTCTTCTTCCTTTTCATCGCTCGAGAATTTCATGGCTTTGAAAACATTAAAGGTCACTTCTTGGTCCTGCACTTTCATGGTCAGTTCTCCTTTTTGCACATCAATCACAGTTTTACCTGTAGCCAATAATGGTCTCCCAAGAATGATAGGTATTTCTTTGTCTTCTTCCATGTCAAGGATGATGAAATCTGTGGGGAGAATTAGTTTGTCTACTTTGACCAGCACATCTTCAACAACACCTCTTGGAAATGCGATTTTTCGGTCAGCAAGTTGTAATGAAACTGAGGTAGGCATTGCTTCTCCAATCTGCAATTTCCTGAAAATAGAAAAAGGCATCAAGTTAACACTCACACCTAGATCACTCAAAGCCTTACCGATGTAATGCTCTTCAATGGTGCATAGGACAGTGAAACTGCCAGGATCTTTCAACTTCGGGGGAAGTTTCCTCTGAATGATGGCGCTGTATTCTTCCGTTAATGCAACTGTTTCGTAGTCTCCCAATCTCTATTTTCGTGAAAGAATGTCTTTCATGAATTTGACATAACTGGGCATTTGTTCCAATGCTTCTGCAAATGGAATGTTGATATCCAGCTTTTTGAAGATTTCCAGGAACCGAGAAAACTGCTTGTCCAATTTGTTTTTCTGAAGACGTTGAGGAAAATGTGGAGGTGGAATGATCTGTTCGTTTTCCTTTGCTTCTTTTTCCTACATCTGTTGCTTTGTTTCTTTTGGAACTTCCTCAACAGTTGTTTTGGCTCCAACATCTTTGTTGATTTCAGTACCGCTTTTTAATATGATGGCATGACATTGCTCATTCCCCATGTTCCTTGAATTTGGCTCTGTGTTGCTAGGAATGGTACCTGGCGGTCTGTAACTCTGAACATTTGGCAGTTGTCCAATTTGATTCTCCAGTGCTTTAATAGAAGCAGATTGACTTTGAATTAATGCTGATTGGGATTGAAACATAGCATCATATCTTGCTGCTTGAGATTGAAACATAGTATCATATCTTGCTGCTTGAGAGTCGTGTTTTGCTTCTATCTTTTTCAAGTGGGTCAACACTTCTGTTATTCCTGGTTCATTTTCCTGCTCCTGGCTTTTGTTCTGTTGCTGAAATTCAGGTGGTGGATAGTTCTGCTGTTGGCCTGAATTATTGCTCCATGAAAAATTGGGATGATTCCTCCACCCTGGGTTGTAGGTGTTGGAATATGGATTGTTACCATGTCTGTTGAAATTGTTGATATAATTCACCTTCTCTTCAAGTTGGTTCGACTCTGGTGCTCCTTCATATGGTGAACTTGTTGATCCAGTGGTAAGAGTCTCCATGAATTTGCATATCTGATCTAGCTTGGCGTTGACTGCTGTATTGGCTCCACTTTCATAAATTCCTGCAATTCGTTGGATCATGCTCCTTTCTGTTGGCCACAAGGAATTGTTGTTGGCCATTTCTTCGATTAGGTCCCAGGCTTGATCTTCTCCTTTTGCCATCAAGGCTCCTCCAGCAGCAGCATCGATTGTGGTTCTCATTATTCCAGAAAGTCCATTATAGAATGTTTGGACTTGAAGCCATTTTGGAATTTCATGGTGAGGACATTTCCGGAGTAAATCTTTGAATCTTTCCCAAGCTTCGCAGATGGATTCTGAATCTTGTTGTACAAAGGATGTGATGTCATTCCTCAGCTTTCAATTTCTGGCTGGTGGAAAATACTTTGCAAGGAATTTGGTGGTTAAAGTGTTCCAAGTTGTGATGGAACCTGCTGGTAGTGAATGTAGCCAAGCTTTTGCTCTGTCCTTCAAGGAATATGGAAAAACTCGCAGTCTCATTGCTTCTTCTGATGCTTTGTTGTAGTTCAAAGTGCCGCAAACTTCCAGGAAGTTACTGATGTGGGCATTAGGATCTTCAGTTGCATTCCCCCCGAACTGAACTGACTGCTGAATCATCTGAATGCATGTTTTGATGTCACACGCATTTGCTGGTAAGGGGGAAGTACAATACAGGAAATGAGTCTGTCAACCACCAGAATGGTTCTGTCTCGAATGGTAATCGGTGGTGCAACCTCCAATGGTTCAGGTTCCATGTTGACTAAAGCTTCTTGGCCTTCTCGCATTTCCCTTCTCAACTGTCTGATGGTTCTTTCAATTTCTGGGTCAAGCGGTTGGAGTTCAAAGCTTCTGGTTCGTCTCATGTAGTTTCTGAGAACCTGAAACACAAGAAAACAAAAAAAATAAGTAAAAAGAAATTAGATACAAGTAACGTATCTAACCCCTAAACTAAAAGTAAAAGATAAATAAGTCCCCGGCAACGGCGCCAAAAACTTGACCAGCGTAAACAGACATGTATAACCCAAGCGCACGTATCGTTCAAGTAGTATAAAAATATCGATCCCACGAGGACTTAATATCTAATCTCTTAATTTTATGAGGTCAAATGATTACTAGTATCTAACAGGTTGTTTGATTGATTTGAAATGGTGACGATTCTAAATTTAAAAACAAGTAAATAAAATTGTTCGAAAGTAGGTTTTAAGAAAATTCAATATTAAAAACTATCTAGGGTTGTGATTTCTTCCAATATCATTTTTAAAGATGAAGTTGTTATCTTAAAGTTGGGTAATATATTGATTTATTAACCTGGAACATTAAATTATGTGTAAGCCTCTGTCGATGGTCAGACACAAATACCCAGTTTAACCCAATTGAACAATATGTCTATGTCAACCAATTATCTGGATTCATTAAGTTTAAGTTCCAATTATGGCTACCCCCGCCCGACAGGTATATGTCTATCATGTAAGGAAATCTATTAAAGGGTTATCTATCCTCAAGGAATATCTTGGACTGTTGAGTCTAAGGTCTTAAACTTAAAATCCCTATGTCTAGTTCATTTTAAGTTTCCCAGTTCAATTTTATTAATGGCCAGTTAATGAAAAAACATTAAGATTAAGACTCAATAAATAAATCTTTATATTACCCAAGCTATAATCTAACCTCTTATAAACCGGTGATATTGGATTTCATCACAACCCCAGATAACTGGCTTAGTTACGACACATATTTACGGGTAGTAAAAAAAAACTTAAATAAAATAAAAGACATAAAGTAAATACTGAAAATTAAATACTGAAAATTAAATACTGAAAAGTAAATGCTGAAAGTAAATTGCTGAAAGTAAATTGCTGAAAAGTAAATGCTGAAAGTAAATTGCTGAAAAGTAAATACTGAAAGTAAATTGCTGAAAATTAAAGAAAGAAAAGTACTGTGCGTAAAAGTAAATTACGTAAAGTAAAAACTGAAAAATAAAGAAAAGAAAGTGCGAAAGCGGAAATTAATTACTGAAAGCTATAAAAAAAAAAACAAGATACAATCTTCTTAGTATTCTTAAGGAATTCCTTAGAAGAAAGTATCAATTTTACAAATGAAATGGCTTGGTATTTATAGGCAAAATTTTGCCTCCAACAAATCATCCACCAAATCAATTATTAATTGCTCCACTAATTACTCCACTAATTGCTCCACCAAATCCATTATTAATTGCTCCACTAATCTCTTATCATGTTTCGTGATGATTTGATAATTTTTATATTTTATTTATTAATTTATTTTTTGCTTTGAAAATGATTAAAATTGACTTTAATAATTACACACAACACACTTATGGATGGTTCATCAATTTCGGGCATGAAATCTTCAGAATTCGAAATTATTTTGTCTTTCAAAGTTTTAGATCATTGAGTCTTCTTTAATCTGGAACTTGAATCAGCTCATTCCGATATCGGAGTAAGAGGTTATGCCCAAAATACGACAGATACACAAAACTGGAATTTCCAAAACTGCACTTCGTTAAAACGCCCTTTCAAGTTTCCAATCTCCAAAATTAATATGTCAAGTCCAATTTTTGCCCTTATTTGACCCACATTTCGTCCTAAATGATTTCATCGTGTCCCAATATTATTTTATCTGCAAAATAAACTAAAACACATCAAAACGTTCATCAAACCCGAAAAACTAAACAAAATATTAAGTAAAAGAGGCGGTAAATATTGATATATTTTCCGCTCATCATATATCCTTACGACATTATCATTATTAATGTAATAATGAGATGTTTGTGCGGTTCAAGGTTTACCTAAGTCTTCTTTTCTCCGTGAAAAGAAGTGGGAGTAGTCTCTATTATATTTGATATAAAGTTTTATATATGATATAAAACAAGAGACTTGTGAGATACTCTCATTAGTCGTGCATTAGATATGATCTAATAAATGGACCCAACAAGACTATCTGTATGACCGTTAGTATAACTGTTTGACAATTATTGTGTCTCTTGAATGTAGTATTCATCTTTCATAAATGATGATTCCTTTGTCGAAAGAGAAATTGATTAGAATCTCTAGTCAATCTTATGCATTATAGGATGATGGTATAATGAATACTATATTGTGTGCGATTAAAGATATCAATTTAATCATAATTGTTACGAGCTATTTTGATACCCTGTAGACCATCGGATGCGTCTTGAAACATGTTCTTTGTTATCTTTGAGATATTAAGAACGAGTTTCTTATTCATGGAGAATATAATACGTAACCATTAGGATCAAATTAGTTTTGAGTCTAATTATGACATTAGATGGTCTATGTCATATAAAGTCAGAAAAGATACAGTGGCAGTGTCACGGTTGATTATACTGTATTTTTGGAATTAATTGTAACTTATGAAGTATTGACTTATGAAGTTACGGTAGGCACTGTATTTTAGCATGAAGCCCGATGATGAGCCTCGTATGGAGGCACTACCCGATAAGTTGCGAAAGTCGTGGGAAACGAACGTCGGAAGGAAAAATTTAAAAAATTCAATCCTCTGATTTAATTCGTTTGTTTGGTCTCGGGTTCGCTCGATGGATCTCCATTTTAAATGTTAGCTTCGGCCCAAAATCCCCGCAACCCACACGAAGCCACACGCCCAAGCCATAAAGTCCAAGCCACACGCCCATGGCCCAAAAAATCCAATCCAAAATATTCAAATCACATTTAACACATGCCAAAATATAAATAAATCACCTTCCAAATTAAAGATATATCCCCACCAAAAATACATATTTTCTTTCCTTAAACAAAATAATTAAATACACTCATAATGGCTTGATTTGTTTCCTTATTTTGAAATCTCATGCACAAGAAATCCCTAACACACCACTATAAAAATAACACAAACAATAACCCTACTCCCTTCTTTTTCCCCACAACCACACGGCATTCACCAAAAAAAAATAAAAATAAATAAAAACTTAAACCCTAAGTACTCTCTCCCTCTCTAAAATCGTGAAGCAACCAAACCCTAAGCCTATCTCTCCTCCCTTTTCTCGGTAATCAACAACAAAATAAAACCCTAGACCAGCCAACCCCTCTCTCTCCCAACCCTATCTCCTCACTCTCTCTCAACCGAACAAAACACGTTAACGAAAGACCAACAAACCCAGCAGCCTTAGACAAGTTAAAAAACCCTAAGACCAAGCCACTCACACCACTCAAAAGCAACTCTCGGCAAACTGCCACCTCACATACGCAGCAGTCCCAAACAAACCTAAAAACCGACCATAAAACGACAACAAAAGCGTGAACAAAAGAAAGCAACACACAGCCCATACAACCTCGGAATTCCATTGGTAATATGACTATGTGTCTATGGAAGTCCGAATCAGGGTGTATTTGGTCTTAACCTGAGACTTACATCGCTAATACTTGTGACAATCAATGTACATTGGTTTTGGTCATCCAGGGCTTTAACAGGTTCTGTGTACGCCTCTTCTGGGTATATTGAGAATCGTATTGTATTGGGTGTGATGTCCAGATGGAAGTATCACTTCAGTTATATGGAGATTATGGTCACGTAGGATACGGAACTGGTGCTCTTATATGTTGTAGCTATCGGGATAATATGACTAGGTCATGTTTATTAGATTATAGAGACTAGTTACCAGCGATCCGATATGTACTTCGTACGGGGCAGACACAATTCCAGCCCTAGGCTTAGCACGTGACATCCGATACTGGATCACAATACGCTATACTACATATACTATGCCTGATATGGATTACATATTCATTTAAGAATATTTCTGGAGAATTGGGTTGGCACAGTGCTTTGCTAGAAGCCAACCATGCCTTGTAAATCGGTAAAACCTAGTACTAGGTACGTACATATTCGGATAGTCCGACAACCGGATTTACTGCCAACATATCTGGGGATCTCATGGGTCGCTTCCTGAAGATTCACCGATGACGTATGACTCAGACATAATTAATCTGGGATTAATTATAAGAGAGAGAAAATTAATCTGGGATTAATTACGAAGATATTTTATCTGGTACAAAATACTATTGAAAAAGAGAGAACGATTAATTTGGAATTAATCGATAAAATAATATATTCGATATATTAAACGAAATTAGATTTCGACGCGGAATTATAATTGGATTTTAATTCGGACGAACGAATTAATTTAGAATTAATTCGCTAGCGACGTGAATAGTAATTTTGCTAGGCATAATTATTTAATTAAATTTGATTTAATTAGGTCGCATTGGAACCCATGAGTGTTTGCGGGCCCACTCGCATTTCGAATCAAGTGGGGCCCATAAGTCACATCACGCGTCACATCACCTGTCACTTTAGTGATGGATGTCAAGTCACCTTTTGGTGATTGACAACCAGTCACTATTATTGATGTTGGTGGTTGTGGGCAATAAATGCCATTTTGCCTCCAAAATTTATTTGTTTTTTTGGAAAAGCTTTATCAATTTTTTGGTAACACTTTTTGGATAAAGATTTTTGGTATTAGGTTTTAGAAAACAAAATACAACTATCTCTCTCTCTCATTCCTCTCCTTGGCCGAAACTAGGCCTTCCATTTTCTCTCAAAGTGGCGTGAAGCTTGGCTTCACATTCTTGAAGATTTGTTGCAAATTTTCACAAGAGCTAGCACTCAAATGGGTCATTCAAAGGTGATAGGGAAACCCATTCATGAGCATGGAATCCATTCACAAAGCTTTGAGCTTGGAGCACACAAATGGGACCTTAGCCGAAACTTGGAGCACAAAAGAGGAGATTGGCCAAGAGCTTCAATGGAGCAAGGAAAATTTTTATGTTCATCGCATCGAAAATCCGATCAAAGTGAGTATTTCCGCAACTTTACTTTGTTGTATTCGTACTTTTCATCGCTTAATTTGATCTTGGTTTGACCTAGAAAACCCCAATAATTTAACACTTAATGCCCTAAAGCCAACTGGACAGAGAGTCACTGACCCAAAGCTCGTTACATGGGTTAAAGAGAAAGCTTAAGGAAATTGGACACTTTTTTCTTTTTAACATCTGAGATCCGAGCAATTAAGTTTGTAGGGGTGTCTTAACACCTAGTGCCCTAAAGCCAACTGGTTTGAAAGACATTGGCCCAAAGCTCGTTACATGGATTGAAGATGTATTATTATTATTATTATTATTATTATTATTATATATATATATATATATAAACTATTTTTATCTCTATAAATAAACTCTCATTGCAAAAAAGATGTGAACTCTAATATAATTTTAGGACAAGACTTGTGAATATTATGGGCAAAACGAATTGATTGATATCTTATTTTATGTGTGTATGGAAGAATGATAAAAAGTATAAAAGAATTTACTTATTTAATTATTCAGAAATAAAGAAAACTATTATTCACGTGGATGAGAATTTTTCTTTTAAGTTTTCGCTTAAATTACTAGTGACTAGTAATAAGCTGGTTGAGGAGATATCATGAACATTAAAAAGTGTTCATTTAATAAAAGATAAACTACTCATTTGACATTTATAATTTCATTAATTCCTTTAATTTAGCACATTTGTAAGATAATAATTAAATTTATATTTTATATATTTTTATTGTGATTTTTATTTATTGTGGAGGTAAAATACTGCATTGGATGCTCAACAGGAAAAATGAATATGATATATGAATTACAAGACCCATAAACCCAAAAGATCATGACAACTATATTCAAATTTGACATGGAAATCATTCATTGTGTTTAGATTGGCGACAAAATAAGCTTATAGTGTATTTACCCACACATGTATTTATTATTATTATTATTATTATATTATTATTATTATTATTATTATTATAATATAATTTGGAGGACCCATCAATAATTTATATATATTATACTGGAGGTCCCACCAAGATTATATATATATATTATAAAAAAAATATCAATCCATCTTTCGAAAGATTGACATTTTCATTTGAAAAAATGGTAACATGAAAAATCAAGGTGATTTGTCATGTTGTGTATTTTGCATGCAACTTTTGAAACTTGCATGCAAATTCTTTGAAAGAGGTGCACAACATCCTGTTTAAAAAGAGGATGCTCGACACTTCAGTTCCTCAGCAAAATTTCCACATATCTCTTTCGAGACTTTATGGGATGAGCTATTGTGTGTATTTTTTTTGTTTTGTAATTTATTTTTCTTTTATTAATAAAATTATAAGTATTTGTATTTATATCTCGTTCTGTTAATTTGTATAATGCTAGGGTAAATGGTGAAGCTAGTGATATGAAAATATAGTTGATTTTTATTTATATTATATTTTATAAATTGTGATAATTTCCCAAATAAAATTCATGTTCTTTCTAATTTATTGATAACTCTTGACTAGTTTTAGACAGTCCTCGATTGACACATATAATACTTGAATCCCATAAATGATAAAGAGTGGACTATTAAAGATCTGGATTAATTATAGACAATACAGTTCCGCCTATGTGTCTAGTTTTATATATTTGGCATAATTGAGTACCTAACTGGACTTGTTATAGATAAATATTACAACTGTCTTTATTGCTGGTTTTATATGTTTTGGCATATTTAGTATCTTGGTAGGACTAATTATCGACAAGATGAATTACATATGTTGGCATAATTAATACCTGATAATTATGAAATAAATTGATTGGGAAATAATTATATTTTATATTTTATAAAAAGTAAAAATTATTAGTATTTGAAATATCAAGAGCGCCTCCCAACCCATAACCATTTGTCCTCGAGGTTATCTTTGATGGTCAGGAGATTTGTAATGATTTGAGGAGCCCTGGCGTAGGTGGAAAGGTAATACCTGTAGGGGTTTTAGGGGCTAAATCCGGTAACGCAGCGGAAACGGTGGAAAATCAAATTTTCCGATTTCAAAACTTTTTCTCGGATAAATTAAATAAATATATTTATTTAATTACCCAATAATAAAATTATGAAATAAAATTCAATAAATCAAATTTATGTGAATTTACCAGATTGCCCTTACACTTGGTATTTTGTTCAATTTAGTCCGAAAATTGTTCAAATCAATTTTGGATGATTCTAAATCATTTCTAAGATGAACTTAGCATGTTCAAAACATCAAAACACCAAAAGCAACATAAATCCCCAAATTTAGTCATTTGGGCGAATGCACCCATAATGTCCCATTTTGTGCACTTTGTCATTTCATGCATCAAAACACATCAAGATGTAATCCAATGAACATGAAACTTTATATGCATCATATACACATCCAAATGCACAACATATATGAAAAGCCTCAAATTTGGAATTGGTCATGAACCCTAATTTTTCAATTTCATCAAATTGGACAAATTAGACCAAATTGGTTAAATCCAATACTTCAATCATGTTTCTTCCATCCAATCAAAGTCTCAACAACTCAAGATCAAATCTAGGTCATCTAAGAGTGGGTCAAAAATTCTAGATTAGCAACAAGGTTTCCAAAACCATAAAAGAACACTTATTACTGCAATAGCCATAAGCTTCCTTCATCATACATGCTCTACACTTTCATCAAAAATTCCATCATAAAAAACACAAAGAATAAAGAAATAAATAACCTAAGAACATCATATGTTAAAGCCTATATCCTAAGGAACATTTTCCTTTCTAATAGTAAGTTGAAGAAACTTACTAAAATCCAAGCTTTCTTTGGTTTCTTCTTTCTTTCTCACAAGCTTTCTTTGGTTTCCATTAATGGAGTTTTATTTTAAAGTGTATTAGGTTAAGAAGAATGAAATGAAAAAACAATATATACTTGTCTCATAATGGCCTTGGCCAAATTCACTAAAGGAAATACAAGTTTTGTAATTTCAATTTCATTTCACTTTATATTTAGTCAACTTGCATAAATATCCTAATAACACTTTATTAGATATTTAATTAAGTCAACAAAGGCAACCAAAAAATATAACTCTTATATTTTAAGGTCATGGTCGAAATTATGAAGAAAAATTAAAGAAAAATGATATTTCAATTTTAAACATTTTAAACAAATATCAAAGAAGTCAAATCCAATTTGACTACCATTTCCTTTACTTTAAAGTCAACATTAAACACTTATAATCATTTCCTAACTTTATCATTTGGTGATATATTTATATTTTAATTTATAATCATTTAATAATTAATAATTAAATAATTAATTAAATACAAATATATCAAATATATGTATTATATTTACTTTAAATATCTCAAATACATATATTGATGATATATGTCAAATACCTTTATTTGACTATTTATTAATGTGTATTTAATAATATCATATATTAAATACAAATCCACATTAATAAGGAAATGACGGTTCGGCCCGTTCGCATGTATTTTTCGTTTAACGATTAAACGATTTATAAATAATCATCATTATTCATAAATGTTGCTCTACTGCTCTACGAGTATGTTTCATTATTGAGACTCTCTAGATTCCGGTATATCCGTCACAAAATCCAATTTCGTGTCCATAATCTATCCACCCGTAGATTATGACGATCACGGATAATCTCGCTGAATCATACAGGTCGAGGTCATTGCATACGTATAATCCCTCCGTCACAGGTATCGAGATAATACCAGAGATATAGATGTAAACGTCAAATCTCTATAGGTATTATCCCGTCGACGTATCTATTAGCAATCTCTAAATAACATTCGGAACTTACTTTCGAAGTATACTGTGGCCATAGATTTAACAGACTGTTAATTATATATGGACTACCTATGCTCTGTACACAGAACTGACAGATCCTATCTTGATACACACAGGATATCATGAGGATCGGTCCACACCCAACGAACTGGCGGAGGTCTGATCTAAATAGATCGATGACGTGACTGTCATCTAAGTGTGGAGGATGTCTCATACATCCACAGTGGTATCTCAAGTCGAAGGACCACTATGCTACTCAACCCGAGAAGATTCTTATTGACGTTGGTGTACCATCCTTTAAGAATCTTCGGTGAGCCGTTCACTGTTTATCCACTATAAACACCTACACGTCTATACGAGTCTCCCTAGACTCATGGTTCATTGGGATAAACCATCGGACCAAGTCTTGATATACGACATGTACTGGTCTCAACAGATTTGACTAACCGACCCATGTTAGTGAATCTTGACCAGGAACTATATTTGATAATATATATATATATATAGCAATGACACTTCCCAATGTCAATTACAAACTATCTTTGTAACTGTGTATTGCATTATATATTATCGGGTCTTTGTCTAATATATACATATCACTAAACCACATTTAGTTTCAATCTAATCGTAATCAGATCGAATACGTATATAAAAACAAGAGGTGCAACCACTAAGTAAGTAATATTATGGGAAAATGGGATGTTCGTATTCATGAATCATACATAAATACGGTCCGGATTGGCGCTCTGAGCACCAACCCCAACAATTTCTCCCACTTGCTCTAGTGCCAATCCACGGTATCATATACACATCTCAATGTGTATCGTATGCACATGGCCCTTAAAAGCTCACCAGTACTTAAGAGGTAGGCAACAAGAAACAAGTCCGCTATGACATATTGAGTTTGTCAAACAAACTCCATCGTTTCCCATAGATAGCATCATTCATATTTTGTAGAATCTAAATTATACATCAATATGACTCTGATGCTACATCAGTATTGTGCTACAATTTCTGAGTTGTCCAAGCATTTATGGATCAAATCCAAAATACTATGAAGACAACCGCAAACACAATAACAATTCAAAACTTCTATTTTATAAGGTCACTATGCAACTTCATAAGTCAATACTTCATAAGTTGCATTTAATTCCACTATAAAAGTAGAATCGTTCGTGACACTCCCACTGCATCTTTTCTGACTCTTTATGACGTAGACTGTCTAACGTCATAATTAGTCTCAAAACTAATATGACTCTAATGGTTGCAGACTGTATTCTCCATGAATTAGAAACTCGTTCTTAATATCTCAAAGATCACAAAGAATGTGTTTCAAGATCCATCCTATGGTCTAGAGGATATCAAAATAACTCGTAATAATTACGATTAAATTGATATCTTTAATCGCACATAATAAAGTATTCACTATGTCATCATCAAATGATACATAATATTGTTTAGACATTCTAATCAATATCTCTTTCGAAAAAGGAATCATCCTTTACGAAAGATGAACACTATGTATAAGACATACAATAACTGTCCAACAGTTATACTAACTGTCATACAGATAGCCTTGTTATGTCCTTTATTAGATCATATCTAATATACGAATAATAGGAGTATCTCACAAGTCTCTTGGTTTTATATATTATATAAAACTTTATATTGTATATAACAGAGACTACTCCCACTGGTTTCATGGAGTAAAGAAGACTTAGGTAAACATTTTACCTCACAAACATCTCATTATTACCATACTAATGACAATGTCGTTAGGATATATAACACTAGAAAGTAATTTGTACGCTCCCACTAACCCTTCAATCACATATGTATACTCTATATTTTGACAAGATTAGACAATCGGACGATATCAAAAATAGGGAACATAGGTTTCCGGAAGACTTATCTGAGTCTACAATAGGCTTTGTAAGCTTAGCACAAAACTGCGATCTCAACAGAACACAAACTCTAGGGCCATTCCAGAATGAACTCTTCAAACAAAGAAGTCACAACTGATCTCTTATCTGAATAAGTCATTCAAAAACGCCATTTTGCATTCTTTAGTTAAAATGCACAGTTTCATATTAACATTAACCAATATATCTCTAATTGTTCATTTAGTTTGACTAGAGATAATTTTTCTCAGAATCTACAATAGATTGCTGAGTGTAACTTTTCTCACTGTCATACTGTAAAGGTCAAACCTTTAACAAGCTCACACTGCTTTCGCTGCGCAAACAATTAGCACATATCAAGAACTATTTAATAATGAAAGCTTAATCAAGTTCAAAACTTGATCATAGTAAGCTATGAACAATCTTAGATATATGGTTCAATGGTGAACTTCCAGAATCGATATCAAATATCGCTTCCATTATAAGTTATAGGATAATTTTCTTCAATAAGAAAACAACAGAACCATTAAGTATCAAATACTCGTAAATGATTCCGATATCCTATTAGACTTATATAAAATATGTATAAGGGTTGTTTCATCGTATTAATTACGTAGTTCCATTTATAATTTATCATTCTCACGTTTGACTTCAATAAGTCAAGTCTTTGCTACAATTGTTAACATCCGATGTTACACACCAAGTAATAAAACAATTTTATTACTTAGGATCGTGGGAAAGATATTCTATTAAATAGAATACAATATTCTATTAAACAGAATAAATGATAAACTTTTACTTATACCTCCAAGGTGTATGTAATTTCCATTATATAACTATTATATAAAAGAAATATTCAAATCTTAAACTTTTCAAGATTCGGATTTTCTACCTGTACATATCATATATGCAACTGTAGAAAATAATGGAACATTAATTAAAGAGATGAATTAGTGTTACTGGAGCATAATCCCAAGAGTATTGAAACTAATTCGGTAACATTCAATATCAAACGAATCAAATCATATAAGATTCGATTGCTCCCACTACTCAATTCCATCCAGATGGAATCGTGGAAGATTAATATTGAACAGGAATCATATTCATTGAATAACCTTAGAACTAATTGCTTTAAATTCATTCGTTTGATCATATCAAAAATCTTTGAACAGTTCAAAGACATGTAATGAATTTTAAGAATCAAGTTTTCAAAATACTTCAGATTGAATATATTTGAACAAGTCAAAAATGTTCAATCTACGTTTCATCAGAACAGATTGAAAGTTCTTGATACTTTCAAGACTTTCAATATGTGTTCCTTCAGAAACACGTAACTAAGTTATGACAATTCATCAACTAAGTTACGAAATAAAGAAAACCACCTTAAGCCATTATTATTTATTAAACTATATACATCCAATGTATCAGTTAAATAAATTTGGTGGTCTAATGACAATCATTGGTTAAACGAGATCTTAATCACTTTCCTGAATACAATATTCATTAAATGGATAAGGATGTGTGGTGTGATCTCGTATCAAACCATCATTTACCATACGGAATAAGCATCTAATGCTTAAGTGATTAAACTCATAAAGCACCGTTCTAAATTATTTACTTTTACCGAATAATTTTCTTAATGTTTATCTCTAAGTCAATGACACAACTAGTCATATTTAAAATATATAACAATTGTTTATAAAAACAAGTAACTATCCAATAGTCGCAAGTTCCGATATCAAATATCAAAACAATCGTTAACTAATATTTTTAAACAACTAGACGGGAGATCTGGTATCCAATACCTATAGTTGTAGTATTTGTGAAAATCTATATTTTCTATACACAACTATACACATCTCATTTTTTTAGCTTTACTATTTGCATTCAACTATTCACAACAATTGTAAATAATTGATTAGCAAATCGTGTCGTACACATTGCCTCTAAAGGTAATTAAAGCTAGGAAACGTCATTACTAGATAAACAAATACCTAATGGGGCTTTCTTAATGCCAGTCAAGAATCTCGAGACATGAACTAATTCAAGTCAATTCTTACTGCATAAGAAACTATTCTCTCTAAAGTATTATATCCTAAAAGGGATATCTATCTAGATTATCTATAATGACTTAGAAACTAAGTCATTAACCATCTTTATTTTTGAAGAAAATTGGAACTATAGTTCCTGATGGTTTAGACCAATCTAATAATATCCTAGTCTAGTAGTATCTAGAACCTATTCTAGAATAACTGCAACCATGAGTCAAGTCAGATAACATATCAAAATATGTGTGCAGTGAATTAAAAGTTTAATTCTATCTAATATAGATTAAGGAAAAACAAACAAGCGGCTATTTCCATAATAATACACACTGCCAAAGTTAAGGAATTTTAAACTTAGCAGTGCCTCCCACTATTTTACGTAATACCGTAATCCCCAACGGAAAAACGAGAATTCAATATTTAAATCGAATTCCATAATGGGAAGTGGACCCCATGAATATATTTTGACTCACAGCAGAGGCACGGTCTCGCCTACGTATATTCACAGGTAGACAACTCATTGTCAATCACTCACTAGTGATTCCGAGGTTCCGGTCCTGGTCGTTTCTCATTGTCGTTACGAAAGCAGGCCCACAAGGAGACGTACCAAGGTTAAACTCGTCAATGATAAACTCAAGTTACTTGCGTAACCCTGACAGCTAGGGCACGTTCAGGATTCCACTTTCGCTTGAATTTATCTAGTATCTAATATACATCCGGCATAAATAAATTTCTATCGGCTACACCCTCACAGCAGAGGCACGGTCTCGGATGTAGTCAACGAAAAAATATTTATAAACCGTATTGACAAGACGGACCAAGAAACAAGTATTCCAAATACTAGTTACTTTAAAACCTTATTAAACGGGGATATTCCATTAAGTGTCATACACCCTAAATCTAATCAAATTAGATTATAACAAGCATGCATAAAGTCAAGAAAACATGATTAAACATTGAATAAAACAAGCTAATCATTTATGGTGGCCTAGAATCAGACTCGCTCTGATACCATTTTGTATGGGTTTTAGGGGCTAAATCCGATAACGCATCGGAAACGGTGGAAAATTAAATTTTCAGATTTCAAAACTTTTTCTCGGATAAATTAAATAAACATATTTATTTAATTACCCAATAATAAAATTATGAAATAAAATTCAATAAATCAAATTTATGTGAATTTACCAGATTGCCCTTACACTTGGTATTTTGTTCAATTTAGTCCGAAATTGTTCAAATCAATTTTGGATGATTCTAAATCATTTCTAAGATGAACTTAGCATGTTCAAAACATCAAAACACCAAAAGCAACATAAATCCCCAAATTTAGTCATTTGGCCGAATGCACCCATAATGTCCCATTTTGTGCACTTTGTCATTTCATGCATCAAAACACATCAAGATGTAATCCAATGAACATGAAACTTTATATGAATCATATAAACATCCAAATGCACAACATATATGAAAAGCCCCAAATTTGGTATTGGTCATGAACCCTAATTTTTCAATTTCATCAAATTGGACAAATTAGACCAAATTGGTTAAATCCAATACTTCAATCATGTTTCTTCCATCCAATCAAAGTCTCAACCACTCAAGATCAAATCTAGGTCATCTAAGAGTGGGTCAACAATTCTAGATTAGCAACAAGGTTTCCAAAACCATAAAAGAACACTTATTACTACAATAGCCATAAGCTTCCTTCATCATACATGCTCTACACTTTCATCAAAACTTCCATCATCAAAAACACAAAGAATAAAGAAAGAAATAACCTAAGAACATCATATGTTAAAGCCTATATCCTAAGGAACATTTTCCTTTCTAATAGTAAGTTGGAGAAACTTACTAAAATCCAAGCTTGCTTTGGTTTCTTCTTTCTTTCTCACAAGCTTTCTTTGGTTTCCATTAATGGATTTTTATTTTAAAGTGTATTAGGTTAAGAAGAATGAAATGAAAAAACAATATATACTTGTATCATAATGGCCTTGGCCGAAATTCACTAAAGGAAATACAAGTTTTGTAATTTCAATTTCATTTCACTTTACATTTAGTCAACTTGCATAAATATCCTAATAACACTTTATTAGATATTTAATTAAGTCAACAAAGGCAACCAAAAAATATAACTCTTATATTTTAAGGTCATGGTCGAATTTATGAAGAAAAAATAAAGAAAAATGATATTTCAATTTTAAACATTTTAAACAAATATCAAAGAAGTCAAATCCAATTTGACTACCATTTCCTTTACTTTAAAGTCAACATTAAACACTTATAATCATTTCCTAACTTTATCATTTGGTGATATATTTATATTTTAATTATATTAATCATTTAACAATTAAATAATTAAATAATTAATTAAATACAAATATATCAAATATATGTATTATATTTACTTTAAATATCTCAAATACATATATTGATGATATATGTCAAATACCTTTATTTGACTATTTATTAATGTGTATTTAATAATATCATATATTAAATACAAATCCACATTAATTAGGAAATGACGGTTCGGCCCGTTCGCATGTATTTTTCGTTTAACGATTAAATGATTTATAAATAATCATCATTATTCATAAATGTTGCTCTACTGCTCTACGAGTATGTTTCATTATTGAGACTCTCTAGATTCATATATATCCGTCACGAAATCCAATTTCGTGTCCATAATCTATCCACCCGTAGATTATGACGATCACAGATAATCTCGCTGAATCATACAGGTCGAGGTCATTGCATACGTATAATCCCTCCGTCACAGGTATCCGGATAATACCAGAGATATAGATGTAAACGTCAAATCTCTATAGGTATTATCCCGTCGACGTATCTATTAGCAATCTCTAAATAACATTGAGAACTTACTTCTGAAGTATACTGTGGCCACAGATTTAACAGACTGCTAATTATATATGGACTACCTATGCTCTGTACACAGAACTGACGGATCCTATCTTGATACACACAGGATATCATGAGGATCGGTCCACAGCCAACGAACAGGCGGAGGTCTGATCTAAATAGATCGCTGACGTGACTGTCATCTAAGTGTGGAGGATGTCTCATACATCCACAGTGGTATCTCAAGTCGAAGGACCATTATGCTACTCAACCCGAGAAGATTCTTATTGACGTTGGTGTACCATCTATTAAGAATCTTCGGTGAGCCGTTCAGTGTTTATCCACTATAAACACCTACACGTCTATACGAGTCTCCTTAGACTAATGGTTCATTGGGATAAACCATCGAACCAAGTCTCGATATACGACATGTATTGGTCTCAACAGATTTGACTAACCGACCCATGTTAGTGAATCTTGACCAGGAACTATATTTGATAATATATATATATATATATATAGCAATGACACTTCCCAATGTCAATTACAAACTATCTTTGTAACTGTGTATTGCATTATATATTATCGGGTCTTTGTCTAATATATACATATCACCAAACCACATTTAGTTTCAATCTAATCGTAATCAGATCGAATACGTATATAAAAACAAGAGGTGCAACCACTAAGTAAGTAATATTATGGGAAAATGGGATGTTCATATTCATGAATCATACATAAATACGGTCCGGATTTGCACTCTGAGCACCAACCCCAACAATACCAACCCTTTTACTCTTTTTGGTTGGCATTCATTATGTATAACTTCTTCAGTTCGGGGATGGACGGATCCCCTAGCCTTGATCGGTTCCAAATTACGTAGAGGCCGACTAACACTCTCCACTCATTGAGATTCAGCTGGCATGCGGCCGAATTCATTGCTACCATTATCCTTGCAAAATACCCTTACACGGGCAGACACATTCCCATATCGAAGAAAGTCGTGATGAGGGTATCCCATTCCTTTGGAATGTTAAATCTTATTTTCAGCTAATTTTACTCGGCCTCGGTTATTGTTGAAGCTCACTCCATGTCAAGATTGACAAAATCTAGCTCGCGGTGACTTGGCTCGGGACGAGGCACTCGTCGGTGGTACGATTGGTTCTCTTCTTCAGAGGGGATCAGTGTTGTATTATAGTCGTCGAGCTCTCTGATCCCGATCTATGTACATTGATCGGTTCGGTATAGCATGAGGACTGTACAATATGAGGTAGGGTGTTGAAAGGAATTGGAGAATAAGATTCTGAGTCTGACAGTTCTCCCAAGACGAAACCCAAGGAGGTAAGTTAGTTCAAAAACACTTAATTCTAAAAACTAATCTTATAGTTAGTAGAGTTAAGTACGCAAGAGCTAGGTTTCACTGTCTCATCATCCCAACCGAATGATTAACCCTAAAAAGCTCTAAGCATACTAAAAATGGTGAAACAGTAAATTTACAAAGCATATGCGAGGTAAACACATCCTTAACAAAAACCCAAGAAACTCATGTTTCCTACCCCTAACAAAAAAACCAGAAAGAATACCCACATACACATGAAAACAGAAACATATTCACACAAAGTGACCATATCCCAGATCATCATTAACTAATAAAAAACCTAGAAAAAGTAACATACAAGCGTATTACCACCATTATCCCAAAAACCCAACATGAACAAAAAACAAAATTCAGGGAAGAACTTACTATGAAGGATGCTTGTGAGGGAATCTTGAAGTTGAGAAAAGCGAAGTTGCGGAGGACAGTTTGAAGCTTTTTGAGTTTTTTTGAGAAAATAATGTTGTGGAAGTTGGAAGATGAACACCAATAGTCTTTAAATAAGCTACTCGGGCTGGTTTTGGTCGTCAAATTGAAAAAAAGTGTAAGGGATCAATGACACGAGTGAAGGAGATGTAGGCCGTTGAAATCAAATGGAAGGCCTTGATTGAAATCACGGGTTCGGTTGGTCACAACTGTCTTAAGTTTTGAGGCGCAAGCCATGGATGTACGACTCTCGACATCTCAGGGAGACGAAAACAAAAAGGTCTGACGGATGTGACGAGCAGTTAAGGAAGACCATTAAGCAGTCACAACTTCCTAGTGTAACATCCCCGATCCGGGAAGGTTACCGGTAGATGACAGATTCCACTGCCACCTAAGCCACTGACTGAACTAGAGAAATACATATTCCTTTGACTTAATAGCTCTTTATATTACCATTAAACAAGTACACACATTTCATAAACTATTTTACTATATGAACCATAAGAACACATAGATAAACCGAGTACTCTGTACAATCATATACATGTCATACATCAAAAGAAACCAAAATACAAGCTACATTATATATGAATGTAGGGCTGACATGATGGACAACTATAACCAGTGACTACAGTGCTACTCTTGTCCCCGATTCATATCTCCAAAAGATAGCTATGGCTCACTAGCCAAAAAGGTCCTGTAAAATTGGATGGGGGGAGGGTGAGTCCAAAGAACTCACTGAGTGGAGCTATATATATATATATATATATATATAATAATGTTAGAAATAATGTGTCAAAAGCTCATAATAAATAACTGGTTTTCTGAATTCATAAATCTGAAATCATGTTTTCCTTCAAAATATATGTGAAATTCATTTCATAATTCATTCTTCGGAGAATCTCAGAAGATCTGTAAAACTATGATGCATGAGGGGGTTACGTATCATCGTCCCCTCATACGCCTAAATTGGTGGTCTTGGGCCATTACATATCGTCGTCCCCCAAGCCACTGATCTGGAACTAGTTGTGAAAATCCATGCCATTGGGGCATTACGTATCGCCATCCCCCAATGCATGCCATTATCTTGTCCCTGAATTTCGGGTCTATGGGCTTTATGTATTGTCGTCCCCCTAGCCCTGAAATCTTGGATCTAGGGGCGTTACCTATTGTCATCCCACTAGTCATACTCTACATGTGCAAATGTTGTATCCGTCAATTCCATAATTTACACCTGAGGTGGGTTTTTCCCTCTTGCCTCTGAAATCATAAAATCATACTTTGAAATCATTTTCATCATCAAACATCTCAAGCCATCTAAAATTTGTGTTTTAATAATTCTTTTGATAAAACTCATTAGAAATCAAGGAATTAGAATCTCTATTTTTAAAAATATAAAAACTTGAAATAAGTACTCCACTCACCGTGCTACGACAAGTTTGGTATGGTTCCTGGCGTAGGTGATCTTCGAGTGCCTTGACGTCGATCTAATGTCAAAGAAATTATTAGTTCCCTTGTAATAAATAGAAAATCATTTGCAATAATTGGTTGATGTTCTATGTTTATGGCATGACTTATTGCGTGTTTACATACTTATACGAAACCGTTAGAGTGCCCCTTCACATCTTAGGATAAAACTATAATTGTTAAAATATGATACTGAGAATCTGGTCACATGTCGCGACACTGGACATGGGCGTCGCGATGCTCAACCAATCAGGTGAGGTAGTAAGTAACCTCTATTTTCTGCATCGCAACGCAAAGGTTGGGCGTCATGACTCCCTCATGCGTCGCGATGCTAAGCAATGCACATAGCGACTTCCACCAAATAAAATTGGGCAGTGAGTCTCCCCTGCTTTTCGCGTCGTGATGCTAGTGTTGGACAATTATGACCCATAGCGTCACTATTTGTACAGATCACGGTATTGTTGTACAAATTAACTATGTGACAAAGGAGATTACACTCTTATCATTTGTGATTAGATCACCTAGATATATAAATGATGAGAGGTCCCTATGATTTGTTCTTGGACGGAGAATGATATGAGACAGTATCAGTCCATGAAGGATAAATCATTAAATATCCCTAGTCAGAGTATTATCGAGATTGGACATCGATAAATACGTAAAAGACTAGTATTACACTTGTGCACGTTGTGAGGGCACAACATCATAGTTCTCATATATTTGGGTATATGATACTCATGCAAGTGTAATAGGAGGTTGTGTTTTACCGATGGTACGGGAAACAGCTTCGCTCTGGATAGACCCCTGCGGAATCCCATTGGTAGTATGACTATGTGTCTATGGGAGTCTGTAATCAGGGTAGGTGTATTTTGTCTTAACCTGAGACTTGCATCGCTAATACTTGCGACAATCAATATACTTTGGTTGAGGTCGTCCAGGGCTTTAACAGGTTTTGTGTACGCCAATGCTGGGTATATTGAGAATCGTAGTGTGTTGGGTGTGATGTTAAGACGGAAGTATCACTCCAGTCATATGGAGATGATGGTCACATAGGATACGGAACTTGTTCTCTTAAATGCTCACGCTATCGGGATATTATGACTAGGTCATCTATATCCGATTATAGAGACTAGTTGCCAGACATCCGATATGTGCTTCGTACGGGGCAGACACGATTCTAGCCTCAGGCCTAGCACGTGAACATCTGATACTGAATCGAAATACACAATACTACGGTATATTACGCTTGATATAGATCTAATATTCCTATAAGGATATTTCTGGAGAATTGGATAGGCATGGCGCTTTGCTAGAAGCCAACCTTGTCTTGTAAATCGGTATAAACGTAGTACGAGGTACTTACGTGTTCGGATAGTCCAACGATCGTATTTACTGCCAACATATCCGGGGATCTCATGGGTCGCTTCCCAAAGATTCACCGATGATGTATGACTCGCACTTTAATTAATCTGGGATTAATTAGAAGAGAGAGAGAAAATTAATATGGGATTAATTACGGAGATATTTTATCTGGGATAAAATATTAATTAAAGAGAGAGAACGATTAATTTGGAATTAATCAATAAAATAATATATTCGATATATTATGCGAAATTGGATTTCGACGCAGAATTAAAATTAGATTTTAATTCAGGCGAACGAATTAATTTAGAATTAATTCGTTAGCAACGTGAATAGTGATTTCGCTAGGCCTAATCGTTTAATTACGTCGCGACAGAAAATTCGTTAATTTGGAATTAGCGAACCCGAGCCCGAGTGTGATTGCGAGCGCATTCACATTTCGAATTTGAGTGCGGTACGGAAGTCACATCAAGCGTTAAATCGCAAGTCACATCAAGCGTCAAATCACATGTCACTTTGAGTGATGTGACAATTTGATTGATTGATTGAGTGATTGATGTGAGTTGATTGAAAAGCACTTTTTGCTTTTTGCTTTTTGACTTTTAGTAAATGAAAATGATTTGTGTATTTGTTATTTGATTTTGGAAAATCAAATAAATAAATATATAAACATTTCATTTCTTTTTCTCTCTCAAATTCACGTTTTGCGTGAAACCCTTCTTCCCTCTCTTTTCTCTTCTCCTTCTCGGCTTAGAGCCGATTTTCTTCTTCTTGTTCTGGTTCGACCGAACACAAAAGAGAAGTGAGTGAATTGATTTTGTTGCAAAATCTAGTGCTAGCACACCATGAGTCATCCTAAGGTGATAGGGCATCGAATTTGTGAGCTTGGAAGCTTGAAGCTTGGAGCCTCAATGGAGGTCTCCCATGGCCGATTTTTGAGGAGCCAAAACAGACCAAAACCGAGCACCACAGCAGCTCAAGGAGTTCACTGTCGAGCTTCAACAAGGAGGAAGAAGTGGCTTGTTCTTCGTAGCATCAAACCCATCAATGTGAGTATGTATTCAGCCTTACTCATTTGTGTATTCATGTGTTTTCATGCTTATTTGATGGATCTTGGGACCTAATTAGAAACCAACAATGGTATCTATGAGCTTTGATCAAGCATGAAAAAGTTAGGGTTAAAATTGGGTAAACTCGATTTGAGCATGAATTGGTTGAATTGTTTGATTAAGTATGCTTGAATGAGGTTGAATTGATGTTGTGCATGATCAATTTCCTGAAATTTGGTTGGATCAAATTTTCCCCAAAATTGGAGGCATGGCCGAAATTGAAGAACCCTAATTTCTTGGTGATTTTTTTTTTGATCATTGGATGACTTAAAACAAGTGGGTAATGTTGTTTTGAAGTTCAATTGGATTGAATTTTGATTTGGAACAATTTTCCCCAAATTAAACGGCTTGGCCGAATTCAATGATGATTTTGAAATTCATTGTGTTTTTTGATTTTGATTCATTGGATGAGTTGAATTGATTTGGGAAATAATGATTGTGGATTCAATTGGATTGAAACCGAATCGGATTGGAAAAACCCCTAATTGCCGAGAACATAAGCATGTAAAATGGGTTTGATTTTGATGAAATTGTGTTGGACACTATTTGTTGTTAAAGTGCATGATTAATTAGGCTAATTGATGTTTTAGATATATTAATTGGGTGATTAATTGTGTATTACACTTAGGTTAATTAATTATGGAATTTGGAATTTTATAAGTTAATTAATTGGCCTTATTTTGGAAATTGGGCCTTAATAGGTTGTAATTGGGCTTTTGGGCTTGGTTGTACCAAGTTGGGTTTAGGCCAATTTGGTTGGATCCAATTGGGCCCAAAACCGCATCCATAAAGTCCAATTATGACTTAATGGACCTTAATTATTTAATTGGGCCTAATGGGCCAAGATTGATTTATGGGCTTATGGGGTAACTCCCGGATTGGATTTTGGTTATTGGGTTTGACCCGAGTTGACCAAAAGTCCACGCCTTAAAGAAATCAATTAAAAGCCCATTGGACTTTAATTAAATAAACATTAGATGTTAAATCGGGCTTTGAGACCCGTTGCGATTAAATTTGGAATTTAAGTCATAAAGGTTCGTTAATAAAAGTGTAATATTTAATTTGGAATTAAATAGAGAATTAGTATTAAATACAAATTGAATTGGATTTAATTATGTAGTTTAATTTAATTCAAGAATTTGTACTTTGAGTACTTATTCGCAAAACGAGTTTGACTCGAGCAAAAATCAAATAGTTGTTTGAACATTAGATGATCACTAATTATCAGATTAATTAATTGGATTAGATTGATTGATAACATGCTTGTATGAATACATGGTTGCGATGCATGAATAATGTATATCAGATGAATATTAGTCGGGTGGGACAATTTTGGAAATTGTAATAAATTTGATTTATTAATTGCCTGCGTGTCCAGCCTTATCACCTATATACTCTTTGTATTCTCTTCTCACCTATTCCCCTCAATGTAAATGAGGTTTCTTTAGAAGTGTAGTGTAACGGGTAGAAGTAAATACATGTGCTAACTTTGGAGAGAGAAAATGAGAGATTTGATCTAGGATCAATGTAAAATATCCATCCGCATATCATTATTATTTTATTTCATATGCGCTTTATTATGTGTTTAGAATGCATGTTTAATGGTGAAACTTAACTAGGTAGATCTCTAAGATCAATTGGATCCCATCCAATTCCTAGATCCAGTAGGTGGACCTCCAAGTCCGAAATATATATCCTATATATGCCAATATATCCAATATATTCCTTAACCTTTTCCTCTGAATCAACTAAGCTTTGGCTTTGGCACAACAAGCATAATGATTCCAGTTAAGCGGGACCCATTGACTTTGGAAAGCTTCGTAATCGATGTCGATGGACAAGAAGTGATCTTGACTTTGTCCCACAAATCACAACTTGACAAGACATGCGATATAGAACAAAGCCTTCATGATTCAAACACATCCGCGATGGACAAAGGTCTTGACTTTGGCCAATAAACCAGTGCCAATATTGGATTTTGAGAGAGAATCACTCAATGGAAGGAAATCGCTTAATATTTGTTGACGATTTTTCGCGTAAATTGGCAACCAATTTATTAACTTTAATTAGGTCTCATCATACACTCTTAAGCATGCATTCTAAAAGCATAATAAGGAGCGAAATAAATTAATAATGATATGCGGATGGATATATAATACAATTTGTTCCTAGAATAAATCTCTCTATTTCCTCTCTCCCGCTAGCACTATTCTTACTTCCACCCAATTACATAACACTTCTAAAGAAACCTCATATACATTGAGGGGAATAGGTGAGAAGAGAAATACAATGAGAAAATAGGTAATAGGCTGGACACACAAGTCCAATTTAATAAATTCTAAATTTATTACAACAATTTCTAAAATTGCCCTCACTCTTCTAATATCCATCTGATATACATTATTCATACATACATCCAAGTATTCACACAAAGCATGTTATTCAATCAATCTAATCCAATTAATTAATCTTCGATTAATGACCATCCAATGTTCATACAACAATTTGATTTTCTCGAGTCAAACTCGTTTAAGAATAAATACTCAAAGTACGTATTCTTGAATTATATCGAACTACAACTTTAAATCCAATTGAAATTGTATCCAATACTAACTCTTATTTAATTCCAAATTAAATAATTACACTTAATTATTTGCCTTAAAGACTTGGATTCTAAATCCAATCTTAATGGGTCTCAAAGGCCCAATTAGTCTACAATACTATTTAATTAAAGTCCAATGGGCTTTGAATTAATTCTTTAGGCTTGGGCTTTTGGTCAAAATGGATCTAACCCATAATGCCTAGGCCCAATAGGAATCACCATATGCCATAGAATCAATCTTGGCCTATTAGGCGCAATTAAATTATTAAAGGCTCAATAGTCATATTTTGGACTTTATGGAAATGGTTTAGGCCCAAATATAACCCAAGATTAAAATTTGGCCAAACAAGTCTATTAGCCCAAATACAACAATTAAATTAATATATCATTCCAAATTAAATATTAATTCAATTAAAGTGCAATTAACACAATTAATTAATTAATCTAGTATTTCCAAAATACTAATTAATCTAATTAATCATGCTTAACTTTTAATTTATGTCCAACACAAATTAAAGCACAATCAATCCATTCCAACATACTTCATTTACGGCAATAATCATGAAATAACATTCAATTCCGATTTCAATCCAATTAAACCAACAATTAATATTTATTTCATGCAATTAACATATCCAATTGTTAAATTTTCAAAATCACCATGAATTCATCTAGGGTTGTATTCGGCCAAGCATGTGAATTTGGGGAAAATTAATCTAATCAATTTTTCACAAAATCAATGATGCACAAATCCAATTCAACATCATATAAACTTAACCAAACCTCCATTTTAAGAAAATCAAGCTTCAAACATAAAATTCCCAAATTTAAAGTTTAGAACCCTAGATTTTCAAATCGCACTTAGATTGCTATGATACCATTGTAAGTGTGCTAGACATGCCACAGGATCTCTAAGCGTGATTCGTGTGTGAATAAAATTAAAAATAAGTTGCGGAAGACTTACATTGATCGGCTTGAGTTCAAAACTTTTCATGGATGTTGAAGCTCCCAAGCGCTTGGGTGAGTATCCATATCACCTTCATTTGACTCCCATATGTGCTAGCAAGAACAAGTGGAACAAATTTTATCTCCCAAGAAGAAATAAATTTGTCCAAGAGAGAGAGGGGTAGCAATCGGCCATTAGCTTTTGGCCTTTGTTTCCAAAACAGAGGCAAATTGCCTCTCGGCTAAAACAAGAAAACAATGGCCTTCTCGGCCAAGCTTCAAAAGCAATCGGCCAAGTGGAGACAATATCAGAGGCCATTTTCATTTTTATTTCTCAAAGAAAAAACAAATGTGCTTTCTGCCAATTCACTAAAAAAAACGAGAGAGAGATATATCTCTTAAGCTTTTGGTTCATTATCCTTTTTATATATTGAAAAAAATGAAGTCAGTGAGCCATTAGCTTATACGGCCAATTAGAAAGTAAAAACCTATTATGCTTTTTCAAAGAAAAGCAAAAAAAGGTAATTGCTTTCACTGACAACTTTCAAAAAGGTTAATGGCCTTATAAATATAAGAGAGCTACTACCCCCTCCCAAAAAATCTCACATCTTCTCTCTTTTATTTAAAATGTCGAAATTGCCCCTTTCTTTTATAAAAATTCACTCCCCCAATATATATAACTTATTTAACACTACTAATATATATATATATATATATATATATATATATATTAATTTAACACAACTTACATTTTTTTATTTATTAATTAAATTTTTTAATTTTTTAAATTTGTTTATTTTTAAAATTTTATATTTTTTTTATTCTTTATATATCTAATATTTTTTATTTTTTAATAAATATTACAAATTTCATATTTATTATTAGTTATTTTGTGTTCATTTATTCATTTAATTTTTGTGATTCTTTTTTAATTTATTCAACACTACTTATGTATTATAAAAATATTCTCATGTATATCAGAGAAATATATATTTAAAAAAGAGTACAAATAACAATATAAAAAATTACACTTAAAAATATAAAAACACAAATTCTAATCTATGTTGCCTCCAAAGTCTCCTCCTAGCGCACTTGGTGAGATACCCAATACTTCGTACCATAATTGATTACGAATTCTATAACGAGTTGCCCATTCTTTAGCTTCACATGATGAATGTTCCCACCACCACATTGGGATGGGTGGTACAGGGTAATGAGGGTGTAAGAAAACTTGCACAAAATGTCTACCAACATGAGCAATAGCTATTTCTTGACGCTTATGCTCTGGAACTGCAGGGGACCTTAATGGCAAGTGAGTAAAACAACTCCAAACATTCTCAGCAAATGTATGCAGTACAAGATTGTACCTCAATGCGATGACAATTCCTAAACTCATTGAGTCCATCCAATGTACCTCTGGTGCCGGCGACTGGAAGAAATGCAATAAATGTAATAGATTGTCTGCCCATCCATTTGATGGATAAAGTCGATCATATAAATCCTTATTATGTTGAATCTCTTCAATAAGATCGCATCGTACCTGACCCCTAACCTTCTTCGCCATACCCTATTAGTGCAGCTATTGCTCTAAATCCACAATGGCCATCAGCTTGAACAACAATAGTGTGGGAAATATAACGTTGATATGCCACAGGTAATTTCTTAATATAGATATCACAGATCGGTGGAACTTGAGACTGATCATGAGTTGATCGCCTCCCACGACCCCCTTTTCCTAGAGTCGTTATAGTTGGTTGAGTGACCCTTGATCCTGAAGTGGATGCATATCCAAAAGAAGGTATGCGGCATATGCTTTGCTCATCTCTGCCTGTAGGTCGACCTCTATGTTCAGTGTTGTACGAAGGGACTCGAATTGTGCTTTGAGATGGATCTGCCATATCGAGAAACTTTTCTATCATATGCTCACGCATACATGGATCCATCTTATCTAATATTTCAACAACGTTCGATATCCTGTTAGGTGGTGTTGCATCGTAATTGAACTCATGTACGTGCATAGATAACCTCCTCCAATGTGCGGCAACACTTTGTATCGGAATTGGACTGGAAATATGAAGGTAATATGCAATATCATTAACGCATGGTGTAGGCACTGCATTTTTACACATAAGTCCCTATGATGAGTCTCATTTTGGGGACACTACCTTTTAAGTCACGGAGGTCACGGGAACCGGACATCGGAAGGGGAAATTCAGAATAAACAAGGTTCACTGTTTTCGTTAGTGCTGCGTTCGTGTTTACGTTCGAACGTCAAACGGATTGCGGGCGTTCGTGCCGCGTTCGAGGAAGCGTTCGAACGGTGTCGGTAATTTTGGTTTTGCTGCTAGCCTCACATCCAGCCCAATTAGCCCCCCAAAGCCCATAAAACACATCCCAATTTAAATAAATAAATATTAATTAAAACATTAACTAAATAAGATAATAATTAAATTAATTAAATAATTAAATAAAACATATACCAAACATAAAATAAACAATTACCAACTTAAACTAAAATCATGCCTAAATTAAACAAATCACATACTAAATCAAAATATAATCATACCAAGTTAAAATCAATCAACCAATATATTATTCCTAACTTAAAATATTGTATTCCTAAACCAAGCCAATCAAATATTCAACCTTCCATATCTAGCCAAGATTTGTCCCCCCCCCCTCAATCTTTGACTTCTCTTAACCAAACCAAATCAAATCCCTATTTAATTAGCCAAATCCCTTTCCTTGTCAAGCCCAACCCTTTTGCCTATAAAAAGAACCCTTCACCAACCTTCTCAACCCTAGTCCCTAGTCCCTTGTCCCTAGTCCCTAGCTCATACACAACACACATAAAAATTACAGGAAGAACACACCCAAAAAAAAGTAAGCAAAAGATAAAGAGGAAACGGCAGTGAAACCACAAGGAAACAGCAGCAAAACGGACTCAAAACAGTAAGACAACGAACGAGAACAGTGAACTAGTGAACCGGGAGAGTTGCGGAGCATCCACCATTCCGACGATCGTGTACCGTACATCCGAGAGGTGATTTAAAAGGTTAGACCTGAGGGTACCTTTTCATTAGTTTATATTCGTTTTTTTTATTATTAAATTCTATTCGCATGAGAGTCGTTTATGGATGCATGTTGTGGCTTGAATGAAATGAAAGAGTGTCGTCTCTTGTGGTATATAGGATGGAAACCCAGACGTAAATTCCGTAGCCGAATCCGAATGGACGGTAGTGCGGTCTGTACTTGGGATACAACTCCACGTACCACTTGAGTAAACGGCACCTTCTCTTGTTTTGTGTTGCTTTTATTTATTTATTTTTCGTCACTTAAATTCTGCATGTTGCTCATTTATGCATGACTCAATCGAGCGCATGTGCTTAGTAAGTGGAATGAAAGATCCTCTATGGGGAGGGGTTAAAGCCCCTTACCACGATGCTTTGCCGCGCCGGTTGATGTGTGTTCGGTTGGATGCAAGACACGTTCAATCGGACATACTTAGAATAATATGATTGTCTTTATGTTCGTATGCATGATGTGATGTGACGCGCATGGGCTTAGTATGTTGGTCTAAAGGTCATCTCTTTGAGAGATCAAGAGCCCCAAAAGGCCACCTTATACGGCAGTACTTCGCCGCGCCCCTTTATTTTGTTGTTTATGTATTGCGTCCCATTTCATGCATCAGGTCTGTCCCGTTCGAACGCGTTTACCAATGCAACTCGAACGCGCATGCATTTTTGCCTTATCATGCATCAGGTCTCATTTCCGTTCGAACGCGTTCACGAACGCCATACGAACGTGAGCATTCTGTTTCATTTCCGTTCGAACGCGTTATCAAACGCCATACGAACGCGAGCATTCTGTTTCATTTCCGTTCGAACGCGTTAACGAACGCTACTCGAACGTGAGCATTCTGTTTCATTTCCGTTCGAACGCGTTTACGAACGCTACACGAACGTGAACACACTGAACTGAGTCTGTCTTATCATATTCATGCGTAATTGCCTCTTGGTTGATCTTTCTTGTGTTATATAGCCAACCGTATTATTTGTATCCCTGCATTTATCCATTCTATGTGTTCTCGGGATTGTATTCAAGCATGATTAGACTGTTAGCATGTTATTTGGTTAATAGGTTCATGAGATAGTACTCAAGCATGATTAGGTTGTTCTTAATTTTCCATATTATAAGATTGAAATATGTTCATGAGATTGCCATGTGATGTTGCATGTTGTGATGAACTTGTTGATGTATGCATATGAATTTAGAAGCATGATATTTTTGGAAATGAATGTTATTTAAGCCTGGTTAAATTATTACATAGATCCTCTTATTACAAGTGACATAAGTAAGGGACCATTCCGAACCCAACGGTTTGAGGTCTTCCCTTGCGAGGGGTGAGTGCGGCCTTAATCTCATCATTTTCCCGTTCACACCGGTGGCGACTCCATTACTCTCCGGTTTAGTCCCCCGTGGCTACTTCGTACTCCCAACTAGGCCCCGAGCCTGGAACAGCATGCGTCGCCCAGGTTCTGTTGTCCACAGTCTGGCGACTCCACTGGGGAAAGAGAATCGGCCCCGAAATATTGTCTTGTGATGTTTGGATTTATGTTTTAATTGACCGTGTCTATAGTGGATAAAGTGAGGGTTTAATCAAAGGCATTTTAAGGCTAGGTAATGGTTTGGTGTCTTCCTTCATTCACTACCTTTCTAGCAGGAAAAGCTGTGAAGGCACCTAGATAGCCATCTACTAGTAGCCTATTGTGATGGACTAATTTGGAGGACTCGTTGTTTATTCCTGACAACAAGCGATAAGAGCCTAAGAGGCTTGGGTATTTAAGTGAGCCTCGCTCCACCTTCCCTCTGGGGAATCTACAACGGGAAATCCATTTGACAGTCCGTCACACACCATAGCTCATTGGCACGTACCTTAGTGTATAAAAAGGGGTGCGCTCACTTGGTCGCTCGAACCCTTGAGTGGGGAGACCTAGTTGTGGGCCATCCTTCGCCGGTGAGAGCCTTTGTCTATACTCTTACTAACCCACCCATAGACCGGGTTGGCTAAGTAGCAATTATTTCCTTGAGTATGTGCTTGTGGACCATCCTCATTTGGATGCAGTTGGACTATTGTCAGAAATGCGGGCTTGTTGGGCCATTTAAAACTGGGGCAAGTTCGTACCTTATGACTATTAGGCCCAAAGCTTCTGAAATATTGATGGGCCATTTTGTAGAAATATTGTTCTCATGTTTGCATTATCTTTCTTGTATGCTTGTGTTTGGGAACATTGTCATTTGGATCCATTCAGACCTTTTGTCATAAGATATGGGCTTGTTGGGCCATTTAAACTGGGACAAGAACATGTTCATGATGATTGGGCCAAAAGCTTCTAAAACGCAATGGGCCATTATTGTTTGTGTTTAGGAACATTATCATTTGGAATCGGTTGGACTTCTTGCCATGAGATGTGAACTTGTTGGGCCATTTAAACTGGGATGATTTACTCCTATGACAGTTAGCCCAAAAGCTTCTAAAATGATAATAGGCCGATTTATTGAGAATTTTATTTGATTTAACATATGTTATATACTTCTTATGCACATCATACATACATACCTTGTTGACATCCTCTGTGTCTTAAAAAGACATCATAGATACCGTTTGGGTTAGGGAAGGAACCAGACTCACTAAAAGAAAAGTATGAGTGAATCCGATAATGAGGTGTCCCGTATGGATCAGTTAGAGAACGGTCTCGCCAAGATCACTGAACAGTTGCAGGCTTTGACTACTGTTATGGCTGATATGGCTGTGCCCCGTGCCTGGGGCAGATTCTGAGAATGTAAGGCGTGAGGAGCCTCCGAATGGGTTAGGGGATGATGTCCCCACTTTTGATGATGACACGATAGAATATGCAACAGGCAGAGTGATTGGGTCTCAGGCAGAATTTCAGAAACTTCGGATCAGGTTGAAACAGTTACCCGCAAAATGAGGGGTAAGAACGAGGATTTGCTAGATTATAGGCAATGACCTTCGGAGAACAGCTGCCAGCTCAGTTTAAAATGCCCGACATGGCCAAGTTTAATAGGAACGGAGACCCGAGGGTCCATCTGCAGCAATATGTCTCAGTCATGAGTTCAATGGGCCTATCACAGCGCCAAGTCCAAAAGATGTTTGGGATGTCACTCGAGGGGGCACCTGTGGTTTGGTATCATAGCCTTGAGAAGAAGGTTAAGGAAGATTGGAAGGAACTAGCTGATGCCTTTCTGAAGCAGTATGTTACGGACTTAGAGATTGACTTGTCACTCCGTGATTTGGAGAACACTAAGCAGAAGCCAGAGGAAAGTTTCAAAGAGTATGTGGATGGAGAAGCCAGCTTTTGAAAATGCAGACTCGGCCCTCAGAGAAGGACCAAATCAAAATGATCATCAAGGGCACCAAGCCCTCTATTTATAGTAAGCTGAGGAGGATGACTTCGATGATTTCTGATTTTCGACAGTTGAGGGAAATTGTCATGGATATTGAGGAAGAAGAGACTGAAAATAGAAAGTTTTATGGCCATAATAGAAGAACTTTTGGGGGGCCTTCTGAGACTAAGCCCGCTACTTCCGAGGTCGCTACCGTCAAGAACAGGCGATTCTCCAATCTTGGTAGGCCTTTGTCAAATGTATTTGAAAAGCTGAAAATGCAAGGACTCCTAAAACCTTGGAACCTAGGCCCTTTCCAACCCTATGCCACCATACCTCAACCTAAACCAGTATTTTCACTTCCATCAAGAAAAAGGCCATGACACCGACAACTGTACCCGCCTTAGGCATGAGGTCCAGAACCTCATTGACTCCTATAAAATACCCAATCCAGAAAAAGAACAACCCAACACACACATGAACCCTCAACCATAAAGCCACTCAACCACCCAGGTTTCTTGCATTAAGATAAGGGATAACAGTGAATAACCATAGGCCAAAGAAGAAGGCAATACTCCGATTAATGAAGTTATTCCTCCTAGTTTATTTGATCCTGCATTTTTTTAAAAAAAGACATTGATTTTGTCTATTTGTTCGAACCATTTTCTTAAATGATAATAAAGAAGTCCATTTCGCTGAATCTCTTCCGCAATATGAGTACATTTGAGAAAAGCATTCAACGAGGTACTATGAAATTCAGTGATGTTTAGAACACGGGGAATCCTCGAATAAGCAAGCGGGGGGCAGTGAGAGTATCATACTTGGAAGGGAATTAGTTCACCAAGCCGATCAGCGTAGACAGATTAAAGCGGTGGCTTGCCTGAGGAAAGGAAGACTGAGCAGTCACCAAGAGAATTGGCAGAAGACCTAACCCGACGGGATAGGAACATTCATGCATGCATACACGTAACACATTTTGCATCCTTTTGTGTTTGTTTTATTTTGTATTCACAGGTTTTAAAGAATAAGAAAAGCGGCAAAGAAAAGCTAATCAGAAATGGTAAAAAGCACAGTATCAGATTCAGGTAATGATTCCAGGGTTGAGGCCCATTTGAGTTTGAGTTTCGGGGATGACACTCTGGGGGCGAGGCCCACATTGGTCAGCATCGGTTTCTGCCGGGTATGGCACTCTGGGGGTAAGGCCCATATTAGCATCAACATCCGTCTTGCCGGATATGAAATCTGGAGGGCGAGGCCCACGTCATTATCAGTAGCTTGGGACAAATCCCAGGGTTGAGGCCCATATCAGTATCAGTCTGGGGGCGAGGCCCATATCAGTATCAGTCTGGGGGCGAGGCCCCACATCTGCATCAGTTTGGGGGCGAGGCCCATATCAGTATCAGATCGAGGGCGAGGCCCATATCAGTTCAGGGGAAGAAAGCCTCATGTCAGTTCAATTCGGGAATAAAGCCACACTCAGTGCAGTTCAGGAAGAAAGCCTGCATTCAATACAGTTCGGGAATAAAGCTCGGGAGGAATAAAGCCTCATCTCAATAGTTCGAGAATAAAGCTCGGGAGGAAGAAAGCCTCATGTCAGTATAGTTTGAGAATAAAGCTCGGGAGGAATAAAGCCTCATCTCAACAGTTCGGGAATAAAAGCCCACATTCAGTTCAGTTCAGGAAAAAAGCCTACATTCAATACAGTTCAAGAACAAAGCTCAAGGGGAAGAAAGCCTCATGTCAGTACAGTTCGGGAATAAAGCCCACACTCAATACAGTTCAGGAAGAAAGCCTACATTCAGTTCAGTTCAGGAAGAAAGCCCGCATTCAATACAATTCAAGAACAAAGCCACAGTCAGCTCAGATCAGAGAATAAACCTCAAGGGGAAGAAAGCCTCATGTCAGTATATTTTGAGAACAAAGCTCAAGGGGAAGAAGGCCTCATATCAGTATAGTTTGAGAAAAAGCTCAAGGGGAAGAAAGCCTCATGTCAGTACAGTTCGGGAATAAAGCTCGGGAGGAATAGAGCCTCATCTCAACAGTTCAGGAATAAAGCTCGGGAGGAATAAAACCTCATCTCAGCAGTTCGGGAATAAAGCTCGGGAGGAATAAAACCTCATCTCAACAGTTCGGGAATAAAGCTCGGGAGGAATAAAGCCTCATCGCAACAGTTCGGGAACAAAGCCCAAAGGAATAAAGCCTCATCTCAATACAGTTCGGGAACAAAGCCCAATGGAATAAAGCCCTATCACAACACAGTTCGGGAACAAAGCCCAGGGGAATAAAGCCTCATGTCAGTACAGTTCGGGAATAAAGCTCGGGAGGAATAAAGCCTCATCTCAACAGTTCGGGAATAAAAGCTCGGGAGGAATAAAGCCTCATCTCAACAGTCCGAGAATGAACAAGCCGGGGGAAGGCAATCCAAGAATAGAGCAGAGTTCAAGAATGAACAAGCTGGGAATGGCACTCCATGAATGGAAGCACGGTTCGGGAATGGACCAACTTACGGTAACGGTTCGGGAATGGACCACATCACAACACGGTTCGGGAATGAACCAGGGGTCGCAGCACCTCACCACCCAAATCAACTCAACACATGGTAAGTCAAGTGGCAGCTGCCGAGCCAGGTAAGTAGAAATGCATTGCATAACTCTGATAGGATTGTCACTGTTGCACATTACACAAGTCCCATCAAAGTGGGGGCGACTGTAGGCACTGCATTTTACACATAAGTCCCTATGATGAGTCTTATTTGGGGACTTTACCTTTTAAGTCACGGAGGTCACGGGAAACGTACATCGGAAGGGGAAATTCAGAATAAACAAGGTTCACTGTTTTCGTTAGTGCTGCGTTCGTGTTTACGTTCGAACGTCAAATGGATTGCGGGCGTTCGTGCCGCGTTCAAGGAAGCGTTGAACGGTTTGTCGGTAATTTTGGTTTGCTGCTAGCCTCACATCCAGCCCAATTAGCCCCCCAAAGCCCATAAAACACATCCCAATTTAAATAAATAAATATTAATTAAAACATTAACTAAATAAGATAATAATTAAATTAATTAAATAATTAATAAAACATATACCAAACATAAAATAAACAATTACCAACTTAAACTAAAATCATGCCTAAATTAAACAAATCACATACTAAATCAAAATATAATCATACCGAGTTTAAATCAATCAACCAATATATTATTCCTAACTTAAAATATTGTATTCCTAAACCAAGCCAATCAAATATTCAACCTTCCATATCTAGCCAAGATTTGTCCCCCCCCCCCCCTCAATCTTTGACTTCTCTTAACCAAACCAAATCAAATCCCTATTTAATTAGCCAAATCCCTTTCCTTGTCAAGCCCAACCCTTTTGCCTATAAAAAGAACCCTTCACCAACCTTCTCAACCCTAGTCCCTAGTCCCTTGTCCCTAGTCCCTAGCTCATATACAACACACATAAAATTTACAGGAAGAACACACCCAAAAAAAAGTAAGCAAAAGATAAAGAGGAAACGGCTGTGAAACCACAAGGAAACATCAGCAAAATGGACTAAAAACAGTAAGACAACGAACGAGAACAGTGAACCAGTGAACCGGGAGAGTTGCGGAGCATCCACCCTTCCGACGATCGTGTACCGTACATCCGAGAGGTGATTTAAAAGGTTAGACCTGAGGGTACATTTTCATTAGTTTATATTCGTTTTTTTTATTATAAATCTATTCGCATGAGAGTCGTTTATGGATGCATGTTGTGGCTTGAATGAAATGAAAGAGTGTCGTCTCTTGTGGTATATAGGATGGAAACCTTGACGTAAATTCCGTAGCCGAATCCGAATGGACGGTAGTGCGGTCTGTACTTGGGATACAACTCCACGTACCACTTGAGTAAACGGCACCTTCTCTTGTTTTGTGTTGCTTATATTTATTTATTTTCGTCACTTAAATTCTGCATGTTGCTCATTTATGCATGACTCAATCGAGCGCATGGGCTTAGTAAGTGGAATGAAAGATCCCCTATGGGGAGGGGTTAAAGCCCTTTACCATGATGCTTACCGCGCCGGTTGATGTGTGTTCGGTTGGATGCAAGACACGTTCAATCGGACATACTTAGAATAATATGATTGTCTTTATGTTCGTATGCATGATGTGATGTGATGCGCATGGGCTTAGTATGTTGGTCTAAAGGTCCTCTCTTTGAGAGATCAAGAGCCCCAAAAGGCCACCTTTGTTTATGTATTGCGTCCTATTTCATGCATCAGGTCTGTTCCCGTTCGAACGCGTTTACGAACGCAACTCGAACATGCATGCATTTTTGCCTTATCATGTATCAGGTCTCATTTCCGTTCGAACGCGTTCACGAACGCCATACGAACGTGAGCATTCTATTTCATTTCCGTTCGAACGCGTTATCAAACGCCATACGAACGCGAGCATTCTGTTTCATTTCTGTTCGAACGCGTTAACGAACGCTACTCGAACGTGAGCATTCTGTTTCATGTCCGTTCGAACGCGTTTACGAACGCTACACGAATGTGAACACACTGAACTGAGTCTGTCTTATCATATTCATGCGTAATTGCCTCTTGGTTGATCTTTCTTGTGTTATATAGCCAACCGTATTATTTTTTTCCCTGCATTTATCCATTCTATGTGTTCTCGGGATTGTATTCAAGCATGATTAGACTGTTAGCATGTTATTTGGTTAATAGGTTCATGAGATAGTACTCAAGCATGATTAGGTTGTTCTTAATTTTCCATATTATAGGATTGAAATATGTTCATGAGATTGCCATGTGATGTTGCATGTTGTGATGAACTTGTTGATGTATGCATATGAATTTAGAAGCATGATATTTTTGGAAATGAAGTTATTTAAGCCTGGTTAAATTATTACATAGATCCTCTTATTACAAGTGACATAAATAAGAGACCATTCGAACCCAACGGTTTGAGGTCTTCCCTTGCGAGGGGTGAGTGCGGCCTTAAATCTCATTTTCCCGGTTCACACCGGGTGGCGACTCCATTACTCTCCGGTTTAGTCCCCCGTGGCTACTTCGTACTCCCAACTAGGCCCGAGCCTGGAACAGCATGCATCGCCAGGTTCTGTTGTCCACAGTCTGGCGACTCCACTGGGGATAGAGAATCGGCCCCGAAAATTGTCTGTGATGTTGGATTGTTGGATTTATGTTTTAATTGACCGTGTCTATAGTGGATAAAGTGAGGGTTTAATCAAAGGCATTTTAAGGCTAGGTAATGGTTTGGTGTCTTCCTTCATTCACTACCTTTCTAGCAGGAAAAGCTGTGAAGGTACCTAGATAGCCATCTACTAGTAGCCTATTGTGATGGACTAATTTGGAGGACTCGTTGTTTATTCCTGAGAACAAGCGATAAGAGCCTAAGAGGCTTAGGTATTTAAGTGAGCCTCGCTCCACCTTCCCTCTGGGGAATCTACAACGGGAAATCCATTTGACAGTCCGTCACACACCATAGCTCATTGGCACGTACCTTAGTGTATAAAAAGGGGTGCGCTCACTTGGTCGCTCGAACCCTTGAGTGGGGAGACCTAGTTATGGGCCATCCTTCGCCGGTGAGAGCCTTTGTCTATATTCTTACTAACCCACCCATGGACCGGGTTGGCTAAGTAGCAATTATTTCCTTGAGTATGTGCTTGTGGACCATCCTCATTTGGATGCATTTGGACTATTGTCAGAAATGCGGGCTTGTTGGTTTTCCATTTAAACTGGGGCAAGTTCGTACCTTATGACTATTAGGCCCAAAGCTTCTGAAATATTGATGGGCCATTTTGTAGAAATTATTGTTCTATGTTTGCATTATCTTTCTTGTATGCTTGTGTTTGGGAATATTGTCATTTGGATCCATTCAGACCTTTTGTCATAAGATATGGGCTTGTTGGGCCATTTAAACTGGGACAAGAACATGTCTCATGATGATTGGGCCAAAAGCTTCTAAAACGCCAATGGGCCATTATATGTTTGTGTTTAGGAACATTATCATTTGGAATCGGTTGGACTTCTTGCCATGAGATGTGAACTTGTTGGGCCATTTAAACTGGGATGAGTTACTCCTATGACAGTTAGCCCAAAAGCTTCTAAAATGATAATAGGCCGATTTATTTGAGAATTTTATTTGATTTAACATATGTTATATACTTCTTATGCACATCATACATACATATACCTTGTTGACATCCTCTGTGTCTTAAAAAAGACATCATAGATACCGTTTGGGTTAGGGAAGGAACCAGACTCACTAAAAGAACAAGTATGAGTGAATCCGATAATGAGGTGTCCCGTATGGATCAGTTAGAGAACGGTCTCGCCAAGATCACTGAACAGTTGCAGGCTTTGACTACTGTTATGGCTGATATGGCTGTGCCCCGTGCCGGGGGCAGATTCTGAGAATGTAAGGCGTGAGGAGCCTCCGAATGGGTTAGGGGATGATGTCCCCACTTTTGATGATGACACGATAGAATATGCAACAGGCAGAGTGATTGGGTCTCAGGCAGAATTTCAGAAACTTCGGGATCAGGTTGAAACAGTTACCCGCAAAATGAGGGGTAAGAACGAGGATTTGCTAGATTATAAGGCAATGACCTTCGGAGAACAGCTGCCAGCTCAGTTTTAAAATGCCCGACATGGCCAAGTTTAATAGGAACGGAGACCCCGGGTCCAATCTGCAGCAATATGTCTCAGTCATGAGTTCAATGGGCCTATCACAGCGCCAAGTCCAAAAGATGTTTGGGATGTCACTCGAGGGGGCACCTGTGGTTTGGTATCATAGCCTTGAGAAGAAGGTTAAGGAAGATTGGAAGGAACTAGCTGATGCCTTTCTGAAGCAGTATGTTCGGACTTAGAGATTGACTTGTCACTCCGTGATTTGGAGAACACTAAGCAGAAGCCAGAGGAAAGTTTCAAAGAGTATGTTGGATCGCTGGAGAAGCCAGCTTTTGAAAATGCAGACTCGGCCCTCAGAGAAGGACCAAATCAAAATGATCATCAAGGGCACAAGCCCTCTATTTATAGTAAGCTGAGGAGGATGACTTCGATGATTTCTGATTTTCGACAGTTGAGGGAAATTGTCATGGATATTGAGGAAGAAAGACTGAAAATAGAAAGTTTTATGGCCATAATAGAAGAACTTTTGGGGGGCCTTCTGAGACTAAGCCCGCTACTTCCGAGGTCGCTACCGTCAAGAACAGGCGATTCTCCAATCTTGGTAGGCCTTTGTCAAATGTATTTGAAAAGCTGAAAATGCAAGGACTCCTAAAAACTTTGGAACCTAGGCCCTTTCCGAACCCTGTGCCACCATACCTCAACCTAAACCAGTATTGTCACTTCCATCAAGAAAAAGGCCATGACACCGGACAAACTGTACCCGCCTTAGGCATGAGGTCCAGAACCTCATTGACTCCTATAAAATACCCAATCCAGAAAAAGAACAACCCAACACACACATGAACCCTCAACCATAAAGCCACTCAACCACCCAGGTTTCTTGCATTAAGATAAGGGAAACAGTGAAGAACCATAGGCCAAAGAAGAAAGCAATACTCCGATTAATGAAGTTATTCCTCCTAGTTTATTTTTGATCCTGCATTTTTTAAAAAAAGACATTGATTTTGTCTATTTGTTCGAACCATTTTCTTAAATGATAATAAAGAAGTCCATTTCGCTGAATCTCTTCCGCAATATGAGTACATTTGAGAAAAGCATTCAACCGAGGTACTATGAAATTCAGTGATGTTTAGAACACGGGGAATCCTCGAATAAGCAAGCAGGGGGGCAGTGAGAGTATCAGACTTGGAAGGGAATTAGTTCACCAAGCCGATCAGCGTAGACAGATTAAAGCGGTGGCTTGCCTGAGGAAAGGAAGACTGAGCAGTCACCAAGAGAATTGGCAGAAGACCTAACCCGACGGGATAGGAACATTCATGCATGCATACACGTAACACATTTTGCATCCTTTTGTGTTTGTTTTATTTGTGTTCACAGGTTTTAAAGAATAAGAAAAGCGGCAAAGCAAGAAAAAGCTATCAGAATGGAAAAAGCACAGTATCAGATTCAGGTAATGATTCCAGGGTTGAGGCCCATTTGAGTTTGAGTTTCGGGGATGACACTCTGGGGGCGAGGCCCACATTGGTTCAGCATCGGTTCTGCCGGGTATGGCACTCTGGGGGTAAGGCCCATATTAGCATCAACATCAGTCTTGCCGGATATGAAATCTGGAGGGCGAGGCCCACGTCATTATCAGTAGCTTGGGGACAATCCCAGGGTTGAGGCCCATATCAGTATCAGTCTGGGGGCGAGGCCCATATCAGTATCAGTCTGGGGGCGAGGCCCCACATCTGCATCAGTTTGGGGGCGAGGGCCATATCAGTATCAGATCGATGGGCGAGGCCATATCAGTTCAGGAAGAAAGAAAGCCTCATGTCAGTTCAATTCGGGAATAAAGCCACACTCAGACAGTCGGCAGAGAAGGAGAGAAAGCCTGCATTCAATACAGTTCGGGAATAAAGCTCGGGAGGAATAAAGCTCATCTCAATAGTTCGAGAATAAAGCTCGGGAGAAGAAAAGCCTCATGTCAGTATAGTTTGAGAATAAAGCTCGGGAGGAATAAAGCCTCATCTCAACAGTTCGGGAATAAAAGCCCACATTCAGTTCAGTTCAGGAAAAAAGCCTACATTCAATACAGTTCAAGAACAAAGCTCAAGGGGAAGAAAGCCTCATGTCAGTACAGTTCGGGAATAAAGCCCACACTCAATACAGTTCGGGAAGAAAGCCTACATTCAGTTCAGTTCAGGAAGAAAGCCCGCATTCAATACAATTCAAGAACAAAGCCACAGTCAGCTCAGATCAGAGAATAAACCTCAAGGGGAAAAGAAAGCCTCATGTCAGTATATTTGAGAACAAAGCTCAAGGGGAAGAAGGCCTCATATCAGTATAGTTTGAGAAAAAAGCTCAAGGGGGGAAGAAAGCCTCATGTCAGTACAGTTCGGGAATAAAGCTCGGGAGGAATAGAGCCTCATCTCAACAGTTCAGGGAATAAAGCTCGGGAGGAATAAAACTCATCTCAGCAGTTCGGGAATAAAGCTCGGGAGGAAAAAACTCATCTCAACAGTTCGGGAATAAAGCTCGGGAGGAATAAAGCCTCATCGCAACAGTTCGGGAACAAAGCCCAAAGGAATAAAGCCTCATCTCAATACAGTTCGGGAACAAAGCCCAATGGAATAAAGCCCTATCACAACACAGTTCGGGAACAAAGCCCCGGGGAAAAAAAGCCTCATGTCAGTACAGTTCGGGAATAAAGCTCGGGAGGAATAAAGCCTCATCTCAACAGTTCGGGAATAAAAGCTCGGGAGGAATAAAGCCTCATCTCAACAGTCCGAGAATGAACAAGCCGGGAATGGCAATCCAAGAATAGAGCAGAGTTCAAGAATGAACAAGCTGGGAATGGCACTCCATGAATGGAAGCACGGTTCGGGAATGGACCAACTTACGGTAACGGTTCGGGAATGGACCACATCACAACACGGTTCGGGAATGAACCAGGGGTCGCAGCACCTCACCACCCAAATCAACTCAACCACATGGTAAGTCAAGTGGCAGCTGCCGAGCCAGGTAAGTAGAAATGCATTGCATAACTTGATAGGATTGTCACTGTTGCACATTACACAAGTCCCATCAAAGTGGGGGCGACTGTAGGCACTGCATTTTACACATAAGTCCCTATGATGAGTCTTATTTTGGGGACTTTACCTTTTAAGTCACGGAGGTCACGGGAAACGTACATCGGAAGGGGAAATTCAGAGAATAAACAAGGTTCAAGGTTACTGTTTCGTTAGTGCTGCGTTCGTGTTTACGTTCGAACGTCAAATGGATTGCGGGCGTTCGTGCCGCGTTCGAGGAAGCGTTTGAACGGTGTCGGTAATTTTGGTTTTGCTGCTAGCCTCACATCCAGCCCAATTAGCCCCCCAAAGCCCATAAAAACACATCCCAATTAAATAAATAAATATTAATTAAAACATTAACTAAATAAGATAATAATTAAATTAATTAAATAATTAAATAAAACATATACCAAACATAAAATAAACAATTACCAACTTAAACTAAAATCATGCCTAAATTAAACAAATCACATACTAAATCAAAATATAATCATACCGAGTTTAAATCAATCAACCAATATATTATTCCTAACTTAAAATATTGTATTCCTAAACCAAGCCAATCAAATATTCAACCTTCCATATCTAGCAAAGATTTGTCCCCCCCCCCCCCTCAATCTTTGACTTCTTTAACCAAACCAAATCAAATCCCTATTAATTAGCCAAATCCCTTTCCTTGTCAAGCCCAACCCTTTTGCCTATAAAAGAACCCTTCACCAACCTTCTCAACCCTAGTCCCTAGTCCCTTGTCCTAGTCCCTAGCTCATATACAAAACACACATAAAATTTACAGGAAGAACACACCCAAAAAAAAGTAAGCAAAAGATAAAGAGGAAACGGCTGTGAAACCACAAGGAAACATCAGCAAAATGGACAAAACAGTAAGACAACGAACGAGAACAGTGAACCAGTGAACCGGGAGAGTTGCGGAGCATCCACCCTTCCGACGATCGTGTACCGTACATCCGAGAGGTGATTTAAAAGGTTAGACCTGAGGGTACCTTTTCATTAGTTTATATTCGTTTTTTTATTATTAAATTCTATTCGCATGAGAGTCGTTTATGGATGCATGTTGTGGCTTGTGAATGAAATGAAAGAGTGTCGTCTCTTGTGGTATATAGGATGGAAACCTTGACGTAAATTCCGTAGCCGAATCCGAATGGACGGTAGTGCGGTCTGTACTTGGGATACAACTCCACGTACCACTTGAGTAAACGGCACCTTCTCTTGTTGTGTTGCTTATATTTATTTATTTTTCGTCACTTAAATTCTGCATGTTGCTCATTTATGCATGACTCAATCGAGCGCATGGGCTTAGTAAGTGGAATGAAAGATCCCCTATGGGGAGGGGTTAAAGCCTTTACCATGATGCTTTACCGCGCCGGTTGATTGTGGTTCGGTTGGATGCAAGACACGTTCAATCGGACATACTTAGAATAATATGATTGTCTTTATGTTCGTATGCATGATGTGATGTGATGCGCATGGGCTTAGTATGTTGGTCTAAAGGTCCTCTCTTTGAGAGATCAAGAGCCCCCCAAAAGGCCACCTTTGTTTATGTATTGCGTCCTATTTCATGCATCAGGTCTGTTCCCGTTCGAACGCGTTTACGAACGCAACTCGAACATGCATGCATTTTTGCCTTATCATGCATCAGGTCTCATTTCCGTTCGAACGCGTTCACGAACGCCATACGAACGTGAGCATTCTATTTCATTTCCGTTCGAACGCGTTATCAAACGCCATACGAACGCGAGCATTCTGTTTCTTTCTGTTCGAACGCGTTAACGAACGCTACTCGAACGTGAGCATTCTGTTTCATGTCCGTTCGAACGCGTTTACGAACGCTACACGAATGTGAACACACTGAACTGAGTCTGTCTTATCATATTCATGCGTAATTGCCTCTTGGTTGATCTTTCTTGTGTTATATAGCCAACCGTATTATTTTTTTCCCTGCATTTATCCATTCTATGTGTTCTCGGGATTGTATTCAAGCATGATTAGACTGTTAGCATATTTGGTTAATAGGTTCATGAGATAGTACTCAAGCATGATTAGGTTGTTCTTAATTTTCCATATTATAGGATTGAAATATGTTCATGAGATTGCCATGTGATGTTGCATGTTGTGATGAACTTGTTGATGTATGCATATGAATTTAGAAGCATGATTTTTGGAAATAAATGTTATTTAAGCCTGGTTAAATTATTACATAGATCCTCTTATTACAAGTGACATAAGTAAGAGACCATTCCGAACCCAACGGTTTGAGGTCTTCCCTTGCGAGGGGTGAGTGCGGCCTTAATCTCATTTTCCCGGTTCACACCGGGTGGCGACTCCATTACTCTCCGGTTTAGTCCCCCGTGGCTACTTCGTACTCCCAACTAGGCCCCCGAGCCTGGAAACATGCATCGCCCAGGTTCTGTTGTCCACAGTCTGGCGACTCCACTGGGGATAGAGAATCGGCCCCGAAATATTGTCTTGTGATGTTTGGATTTATGTTTTAATTGACCGTGTCTATAGTGGATAAAGTGAGGGTTTAATCAAAGGCATTTTAAGGCTAGGTAATGGTTTGGTGTCTTCCTTCATTCACTACCTTCTAGCAGGAAAAGCTGTGAAGGTACCTAGATAGCCATCTACTAGTAGCCTATTGTGATGGACTAATTTGGAGGACTCGTTGTTTATTCCTGAGAACAAGCGATAAGAGCCTAAGAGGCTTAGGTATTAAGTGAGCCTCGCTCCACCTTCCCTCTGGGGAATCTACAACGGGAATCCATTTGACAGTCCGTCACACACCATAGCTCATTGGCACGTACCTTAGTGTATAAAAAGGGGTGCGCTCACTTGGTCGCTCGAACCCTTGAGTGGGGAGACCTAGTTATGGGCCATCCTTCGCCGGTGAGAGCCTTTGTCTATATTCTTACTAACCCACCCATGGACCGGGTTGGCTAAAGTAGCAATTATTTCCTTGAGTATGTGTTTGTGGACCATCCTTATTTGGATGCAGTTGGACTATTGTCAGAAATGCGGGCTTGTTGGGCCATTTAAACTGGGGAAAGTTCGTACCTTATGACTATTAGGCCCAAAGCTTCTGAAATGTTGATGGGCCATTTTGTAGAAATTATTGTTCTATGTTTGAATTATCTTTCTTGTATGCTTGTGTTTGGGAACATTGTCATTTGGATCCATTCAGACCTTTTGTCATAAGATATGGGCTTGTTGGGCCATTTAAACTGGGACAAGAACATGTCTCATGATGATTGGCCAAAAGCTTCTAAAACGCCAATGAGCCATTATATGTTTGTGTTTAGGAACATTATCATTTGGAATCGGTTGGGACTTTTGCCATGAGATGTGAACTTGTTGGGCATTTAAACTGGGACGAGTTCACTCCTATGACAGTTAGCCCAAAAGCTTCTAAAATGATAATAGGCCGATTTTTTGAGAATTTTATTTGATTTATATATGTTATTACTTCTTATGCACATCATGCATACATATACCTTGTTGACATCCTCTGTGTCTTAAAAAAGACATCATAGATACCGTTTGGGTTAGGAAAGGAACCAGACTCCACTAAAAGAACAAGTATGAGTGAATCTGATAATGAGGTGTCCCGTATGGATCAGTTAGAGAACGGTCTCGCCAAGATCACTGAACAGTTGCAGGCTTGACTACTGTTATGGCTGATATGGCTGTGCCCCGTGCCGGGGGGAGATTCTGAGATTGTAAGGCGTGAGGAGCCTCCGAATGGGTTAGGGGATGATGTCCCCACTTTTGATGATGACACGACAGAATATGCAACAGGCAGAGTGATTGGGTCTCAGGCAGAATTTCAGAAACTTCGGGATCAGGTTGAAACAGTTACCCGCAAAATGAGGGGTAAGAACGAGGATTTGCTAGATTATAAGGCAATGACCTTCGGAGAACAGCTGCCAGCTCAGTTTAAAATGCCCGACATGGCCAAGTTTAATAGGAACTGAGACCCGAGGGTCCATCTGCAGCAATATGTCTCAGTCATGAGTTCAATGGGCCTATCACAGCGCCAAGTCCAAAAGATGTTTGGGATGTCACTCGAGGGGGCACCTGTGGTTTGGTATCATAGCCTTGAGAAGAAGGTTAAGGAAGATTGGAAGGAACTAGCTGATGCCTTTCTGAAGCAGTATGTTACGGACTTAAAGATTGACTTGTCACTCCGTGATTTGGAGAACACTAAGCAGAAGCCAGAGGAAAGTTTCAAAGAGTATGTGGATCGCTGGAGAAGACACCTTTTGAAAATGCAGACTCGGCCCTCAGAGAAGGACCAAATCAAAATGATCATCAAGGGCACCAAGCCCTCTATTTATAGTAAGCTGAGGAGGATGACTTCGATGATTTCTGATTTTCGACAGTTGAGGGAAACTGTCATGGATATTGAGGAAGAAGAGGCTGAAAATAGAAAGTTTTATGGCCATAATAGAAGAACTTTTGGGGGGCCTTCTGAGACTAAGCCCGCTACTGCCGAGGTCGCTACCGTCAAGAACAGGCGATTCTCCAATCTTGGTAGGCCTTTGTCAAATGTATTTGAAAAGCTGAAAATGCAAGGACTCCTAAAACCTTTGGAACCTAGGCCCTTTCCGAACCCTGTGCCACCATACCTCAACCTAAACCAGTATTGTCACTTCCATCAAGAAAAAGGCCATGACACCGACAACTGTACCGCCTTAGGCATGAGGTCCAGAACCTCATTAACTCCCATAAAATACCCCCAATCCAGAAAAAGAACAACCCAACACACACATGAACCCTCAACCATAAAGCCACTCAACCACCCAGGTTTCTTGCATTAAGATAAGGGATAACAGTGAAGAACCATAGGCCAAAGAAGAAAGCAATACTCCGGATTAATGAAGTTATTCCTCCTAGTTTATTTGATCCTGCATTTTTTAAAAAAAAAAGACATTGATTTTGTCTATTTGTTCGAACCATTTTCTTAAATGATAATAAAGACGTCCATTTCGCTGAATCTCTTCCGCAATATGAGTACATTTGAGAAAAGCATTCAACCGAGGTACTATGAAATTCAGTGATGTTTAGAACACGGGGAATCCTCGAATAAGCAAGCAGGGGGGCAGTGAGAGTATCAGACTTGGAAGGGAATTAGTTCACCAAGCCGATCAGCGTAGACAGATTAAAGCGGTGGCTTGCCTGAGGAAAGGAAGATTGAGCAGTCACCAAGAGAATTGGCAGAAGACCTAACCCGACGGGATAGGAACATTCATGCATGCATACACGTAACACATTTTGCATCCTTTTGTGTTTGTTTTATTTTGTGTTCACAGGTTTTAAAGAATAAGAAAAGCGGCAAAGAACAAGCTAATCAGAAATGGTAAAAAGCACAGTATCGGATTCAGGTAATGATTCCAGGGTTGAGGCCCATTTGAGTTTGAGTTTCGGGGATGACACTCTGGGGGCGAGGCCCACATTGGTTCAGCATCGGTTTCTGCCGGGTATGGCACTCTAGGGGTAAGGCCCATATTAGCATCAACATCATTCTTGCCGGATATGAAATCTGGAGGGCGAGGCCCACGTCATTATCAGTAGCTTGGGGACAAGTCCCAGGGTTGAGGCCCATATCAGTATCAGTCTGGGGGCGAGGCCCATATCAGTATCAGTCTGGGGGCGAGGCCCCACATCTGCATCAGTTTGGGGGCGAGGCCCATATCAGTATCAGATCGAGGGCGAGGCCCTTATCAGTTCAAGGGAAGAAAGCCTCATGTCAGTTCAATTCGGGAATAAAGCCCACACTCAGTGCAGTTCAGGAAGAAAGCCTGCATTCAATACAGTTCAGGAATAAAGCTCGGGAGGAATAAAGCCTCATCTCAACAGTTCGAGAATAAAGCTCGGGAGGAAGAAAGCCTCATATCAGTATAGTTTGAGAATAAAGCTCGGGAGGAATAAATCCTCATCTCAACAGTTCGGGAATAAAAGCCCACATTCAGTTCAGTTCAGGAAAAAAACCTGCATTCAATACAGTTCAAGAACAAAGCTCAAGGGGAAGAAAGCCTCATGTCAGTACAGTTCGGGAATAAAGCCCACACTCAATACAGTTCAGGAAGAAAGCCTACATTCAGTTCAGTTCAGCAGAAGAAAGCCCGCATTCAATACAGTTCAAGAACAAAGCCACAGTCAGCTCAGATCAGAGAATAAAGCTCAAGGGGAAGAAAGCCTCACGTCAGTATAGTTTGAGAACAAAGCTCAAGGGGAAGAAAGCCTCATATCAGTATAGTTTGAGAACAAAGCTCAAAGGGAAGAAAGCCTCATGTCAGTACAGTTTGGGAATAAAGCTCGGGAGGAATAGAGCCTCATCTCAACAGTTCGGGAATAAAGCTCGGGAGGAATAAAACCTCATCTCAACAGTTCGGGAATAAAGCTCGGGAGGAATAAAGCCTCATCTCAACAGTTCGGGAATAAAGCTCGGGAGGAATAAAGCCTCATCGCAACAGTTCGGGAACAAAGCCCAAAGGAATAAAGCCTCATCTCAATACAGTTCGGGAACAAAGCCCAGGGGAATAAAGCCCTATCACAACACAGTTCGGGAACAAAGCCCACGGGAATAAAAGCCTCATGTCAGTACAGTTCGGGAATAAAGCTCGGGAGGAATAAGCCTCATCTCAACAGTTCGGGAATAAAGCTCGGGAGGAATAAAGCCTCATCTCAACAGTCCGAGAATGAACAAGCCGGGAATGGCAATCCAAGAATGGAGCAGAGTTCAAGAATGAACAAGCTGGGAATGGCACTCCAAGAATGGAAGCACGGTTCGGGAATGGACCAACTTACGGTAACGGTTCGGGAATGGACCACATCACAACACGGTTCGGGAATGAACCAGGGGTCGCAACACCTCACCACCCAAATCAACTCAACACATGGTAAGTCAAGTGGCAGCTGGCGAGCCAGGTAAGTAGAAATGCATTGCATAACTTTGATAGGATTGTCACTCTTGCACATTACACAAGTCCCATCAAAGTGGGGGCGACTGTAGGCACTGCATTTTACACATAAGTCCCTATGATGAGTCTTATTTTGGGGACACTACCTTTTAAGTCACGGAGGTCACGGGAAACGTACATCGGAAGGGGAAATTCAGAATAAACAAGGTCACTGTTTTCGTTAGTGCTGCGTTCGTGTTTACGTTCGAACGTCAAACGAATTACGGGCGTTCGTGCCGCGTTCGAGGAAGCGTTCGAACGGTGTCGGTAATTTTGGTTTTGCTGCTAGCCTCCAATCCACCCCAATTAGCCCCCCAAAGCCCATAAAACACATCCCAATTTAAATAAATAAATATTAATTAAAACATTAACTAAATAAGATAATAATTAAATTAATTAAATAATTAAATAAAACATATACCAAACATAAAATAAACAATTACCAACTTAAACTAAAATCATGCCTAAATTAAACAAATCACATACTAAATCAAAATATAATCATACCAAGTTAAAATCAATCAACCAATATATTATTCCTAACTTAAAATATTGTATTCCTAAACCAAGCCAATCAAATATTCAACCTTCCCTATCTAGCCAAGATTTGTCCCCCCTCAATCTTTGACTTCCCTTAACAAAACCAATCAAATCCCTCTTTAATTAGCCAAATCCCTTTCCTTGCCAAGCCCAACCCTTTTTCCTATAAAAAGAACCCTTCACTAACCTTCTCAACCCTAGTCCCTAGTCCCTTGTCCCTAGTCCCTAGCTCATACACAACACACATAAAATTTACAGGAAGAACACACCCAAAAAAAAGTAAGCAAAAGATAAAGTGGAAACGACAGTGAAACCACAAGGAAACATCAGCAAAATGGACTCAATACAGTAAGACAACGAACGAGAACAGTGAACCAGTGAACCGGGAGAGTTGCGGAGCATCCACCCTTCCGACGATCGTGTACCGTACATCCGAGAGGTGATTTAAAAGGTTAGACCTGAGGGTACCTTTTCATTAGTTTATATTCGTTTTTTTTATTATTAAATTCTATTCGCATGAGAGTCGTTTATGGATGCATGTTGTGGCTTGAATGAAATGAAAGAGTGTCGTCTCTTTTGGTATATAGGATGGAAACCCAGACGTAAATTCCGTAGCCGAATCCGAATGGACGGTAGTGCGGTCTGTACTTGGGATACAACTCCACGTACCACTTGAGTAAACGGCACCTTCTCTTGTTTTGTGTTGCTTTTATTTATTTATTTTTTGTCACTTAAATTCTACATGTTGCTCATGCATGACTCAATCGAGCGCATGGGCTTAGTAAGTGGAATGAAAGATCCCTATGGGGAGGGGTTAAAGCCCTTACCACGATGCTTTGCCGCGCCGGTTGATGTGTGTTCGGTTGGATGCAAGACACGTTCAATCGGACATACTTAGAATAATATGATTGTCTTTATGTTCGTATGCATGATGTGATGTGACGCGCATGGGCTTAGTATGTTGGTCTAAAGGTCCTCTCTTTGAGAGATCAAGAGCCCCAAAATGCCACCTTTACGGTAGTACTTCACCGCGCCCCTTTATTTTGTTGTTTATGTATTGCGTCCCATTTCATGCATCAGGTCTGTTCCCGTTCGAACGCGTTTACGAACGCAACTCGAACGCGCATGCATTTTTGCCTTATCATGCATCAGGTCTCATTTCCATTCGAACGCGTTCACGAACGCCATACGAACGTGAGCATTCTGTTTCATTTCCGTTCGAACGCGTTATCAAACGCCATACGAACGCGAGCATTCTGTTTCATTTTCGTTCGAATGCGTTAACGAACGCTACTCGAACGTGAGCATTCTGTTTCATTTCCGTTCGAACGCGTTTACGAACGCTACACAAACGTGAACACACTGAACTGAGTCTGTCTTATCATATTCATGCGTAATTGCCTCTTGGTTGATCTTTCTTGTGTTATATAGCCAACCGTATTATTTTTTCCCTGCATTTATCCATTCTATGTGTTCTCGGGATTGTATTCAAGCATGATTATACTGTTAGCATGTTATTTGGTTAATAGGTTCATGAGATAGTACTCAAGCATGATTAGGTTGTTCTTAATTTTCCATATTATAGGATTGAAATATGATCATGAGATTGCCATGTGATGTTGCATGTTGTGATGAACTTGTTGATGTATGCATATGAATTTAGAAGCATGATATTTTTGGAAATGAATGTTATTTAAGCCTGGTTAAATTATTACATAGATCCTCTTATTACAAGTGACATAAGTAAGGGACCATTCCGAACCCAACGGTTTGAGGTCTTCCCTTGCGAGGGGTGAGTGCGGCCTTAAATCTCATTTTCCCGGTTCACACCGGGTGGCAACTCCATTACTCTCCGGTTTAGTCCCCCGTGGCTACTCCGTACTCCCAACTAGGCCCCCGAGCCTGGAACAGCATGCGTCGCCCAGGTTCTGTTGTCCACACATGGCAATCCATATACCTTTTTAAATGAACAGTTGCACATTCCGACTAGTTGGTGAGATGCTTCTTCAACACATTTGAACTGATCATAAATGTACTCCATCGTTTCCAATGAAATCTGACACCGTATTTGATTAAAAATCTCCTCACGCAAATGTGTATGGCGTGGAATGTTCAAAGATTTCTCGAATGACTTCTGAATTTCCCCAAACTGAATTCTCAACATCTTGTGTATTTTTTCAAAAGATATTTGTAGGGATGACGTGGTATTTCCCAAATATAACTTCAATCTCGAATGTGCAGACTCGGCCCTGTAATTAAAAAAAAACATTGTATTTTTTCATTAGCTACACAATAATGACGAAAATTAAATTAGTAAGGCAATAAAGTAACTATACCTTTGACTTGAATTGCTCCCCAGGTGCATACATGTATCAATCCATGCTGAAATAAATCGGTCTCTGTAAGGGTGTAACCATGTCTCCCAAAGGTAATTTAGAGCACCATTGTATTGTTTGAACTCCTCGTACATCACCTCCTATTTCTGCTGGTAAGACCACTGTGTTGATGAATTAATAAGAGAGTGCCATGATGAATAAAAGTGTTTCCACTGCATACCAAGCATAGGACTGCATTTCTTCATTATACACTGATTTATGTGCCAAACACAAAGAATGTGACGAGCCATAGGAAAACATGTTTCTATGCCTTTAATGAGTCCCAAATCACGATCTGAAACAAATACTGATGGCAACGAGGCCCATTTTTCAACCATCCATTTTTTCAATATTGATAATGCCCATGTTAGTTGCTCTGCCGTCTTATTACTAAGATATGCGAACATAAGCGAGTAAGTTCGCATTATGGATGTGATACCAACAACCTCCAATAGCGGTATCTGATACTCGTTGGTCTTGTATGTGGCATCAATGATGAATACAGACGAAAAATTAACAGATAACTCTAGGCTTTTAGGATGGACCCAAGGAATATCTGTAATTTCATTGGTGTCTGGATTTGTAAGGTAATCATAAAAGTAATTTTTCTTAATCAATTGATCCAAAACATATTGAATATAATTTAAATTTTAAATGCTTCTGATTCCCGTACTATTTGACGGGTCTCTTTCTTTTAAAATACTAAGAATTTCACGAGGTGCGGTGCTGCTGGCCATGTCGAGCACAAATTGTTTCTCTAAGGGTTTTAGCCTAGACGCATACTCATGACCATCAAGATATTCTGCTACTTTATGATTATGGAAACCACATGTAACCTTTAATCCCCACATAACACCATCGGGAGGTATTGGTATACCTCGCAGCTCAAATGGGCATTCACATTTTCTTGTCCCACTATTCTTTACTATGGATTGACCTTCAACAAGATGTCGTGGCGGTCTGTACGTTCCTCCTCTTTCACACATAAGATGACACTTTGGCATTTTGCCACCTTTTAAATTAACAGAATTTTTAATCACTACCACAATATTATTTTCTAGACCAACTCTTTTCACCCAATTTATCATATCTTCTCTACTTTCAAATATCTACATAAAAAATATAACGAAAATGTATAAATAATAAATATGCATAATTTCTCTACTTTAAAAAAAGTAACGAATATACATAATACAACGATAATAACTAACATGGTCTGTAGTAAATTCAGTTGTATAATCACGATTATTGTTGGAGATGCTTTCCAAACTTAGAACATAATTTTCACATGACCAACTATCGGAAAATGAGCCCAATTTATAATTATCCATAATGTTTTACTAAGATGATAACTCTATTATAAAAAAAGAAAATGATATGCTGAAGGGGAATGAGTAAATGATACAAACTACCTCTTTATATAAGAAGTAAACACAAATAAAACAAATAACTTTTAATAAAGTAAAATTAGATATGGATACTGACTTACGAAATTAAATAAGACAAACAACTTTTAATAAATAAAATATAAAATCAGAATCAGAAGCTACACTATTTTTAATAAAGTAAATTTTTTTAATAAAGTAAAAGTAGATATGGATACTGACTCACGAAATTAAATAATTCAAACAACTTTTAATAAAGTAAAAATAAAATCAGAATCAGAATCAAATAGACTATGTCAAAATTTATTTTATAAACTGATTTTGTAAATTTTTAAATAATCAAAAAATTAAATTAATAAATAGTAAATTTGTAATATTTATTAAACAAATAAAAAATAGAAAAAATACAAATTTGAAATTTAAATCCCAAAGAAAACTATGTCATAGTTTTGCTAGGGCGCAAAACTATGTCAGGAAATTTTTCACTCACATAAGGGCAATTTTGAAATTTCCAGGAAGACAAGAGAAGAGGTGCATGTCAGGAGGGGTGGGAGTAGTAGTTTTCTAAATATAATGCCATCAATGGGCCAGAGCATTTAATGGCCATTTGTTGTTTTCAATTCGTGGCCATACTTTGACCAAGTCAGAATGAAACCAATCGGTCGTTTACTCATTTGTGGCCATTCGGCCAAATCCAGTGAGAAAAGAGACAGATTAATCTCCAAAATTAAATGTGTTGAGTGTATTTCAAGTTTCCATCAAAATCCATCACTTATGTCAATCATAAAAAATGACTAATGATATAACTGAAGTGGGCCCCAATTTAAATTCAAAATTCAAGTAGGCTTTCTCAACACACTTCGGGCTCGGATTCGTTTAATCTCATTAAACAAATTTTCCATCGCGGCATAATTAAATCTAATTTAATTAAATAATAATACCCAGTAAAATTATTATGAAAATCGCTCGCGAATTAATTCCAAATTAATTCGTTCGCTAAAATTAAAATCCAATTTAATTTCCTGTTGAAATCCAATTTCAATTAATATATCAAATATTTTATTTAGCCCAATTAAATAAATTAAATAGTAAAATCTAATTTAACTATTAAATTTATTTTACCGATTAATTCCAAATTAATCGCGTTCTCTCCTCTCGACGAATTTAATCCCAGATAAATTCTCGACGCAATAAATCCCAGATTAATTCTTTCTCTGATAATTAATCTCAGATTAATTTTTGCCGTAATTAATCCCAAATTAATTTTTCTCTCTTTATTAATCCCAGATTAACATTCTCTCTCTTAATTAATCTCATATTAATATTGTTCGAGTCAAATATCATCGGTGAATCTTTGGGATGCGACCCAAGAGATCACTGGATATGTTTGTTGGACAATTATGACCCATAACATCACTATTTGTACATAACATGGTGTTGTTGTACAAATTAACTATGTGACAAAGGAAATTGCTCTTTTATCATTTGTAATTGGATTACCGGTATATAAAAGTGATAAAAGTCCATATGATTAGTTCCAGATTAATAAGATATAAGACAATATTAATTCACTAAGGTTTAATCCTTAAAACATCCCTAGTCGTAGTATTATCGAGATTGGACATCGATAATGCGGAATAGACTAGTATTGCATTTGTGCGTGTTATGGGAGCATAACGGCATAGTTCTCATATATTTGGGTATTGGATACTCATGCAAATGTAATAGGAGGTTGTGTTTACCGATGGTACGGGAACAGCTTCGCTCTGGATAGACCCATCAGAATTCCATTGGTAGTATGACTATGTGTCTATGCAAGTCTGAATCAGGGTAGGTGTATTTGGTCTTAACCTGAGACTTGCATCGCTAATACTTGCGACAATCAATATACTTTGGTTTTGGTCGTCCAGGGCTTTAATAGGTTCTGTGTACGCCTCTTCTGGGTATATTGAGAATCGTAGTGTATTGGGTGTGATGTCAAGATGGAAGTATCACTTCAGTCATATGGAGATGATGGTCACGTAGGATAAGGAACTAGTACTCTTATATGATGCAGCTATCGGAATAATATGACTAGGTCATGTTTATCCGATTATAGAGACTAGTTACCAGAGATCTAATATGTGCTTCGTACGGGGAAGACACAATTCCAGCCTCAGGCCTAGCACGTGACATCAGATACTGGATCGCAATATGCAATACTATGTATACTACGCCTGATACAAATTATATATTCCTTTAAGAATATTTCTGGAGAATTGGGTAGGCATGGTGCTTTGATAGAAGCCAACCATGTCTTGTAAATCGGTAAAAACGTATTACTAGGTACGTACGTATTCGGATAGTCCGACGACCGGATTTACTGCCACTATATCCAGGGACATGGGTCGCTTCCCGAAGATTCACCGATGACGTATGACTCGCACATAATTAATCTGAGATTAATTAGTAGAGAGAAAATTAATCTAGGATTAATTACAGAGATATTTTATCTGGGATAAAATACTATTTGAAGAGAGAGAACGATTAATTTGGAATTAATCGATAAAATAATATATTCGATATATTATACGAAATTAGATATCGACGCGGAATTAAAATTGTTTTTTAATTTGGGCAAATGAGTTAATTTAGAATTAATTCGCGAGCGACGTGAATAGTAATTTTCCTAGGCATAATTATTTAATTAAATTTGATTTAATTACTTCGCAACGGAAAGTTCGTTAATTCGGAATTAACGAACCCGAGCCCGGAATGTGTTTGCGGGCCCACTCGCATTTTGAATTAAAGTACGGCCCACGAGTCACATCGCAAGTCGCATCACACATCACTTTAGTGATGGAAGTCAAGTCACCTTTAATTGATTGACAACCAGTCATTATTCATGATGGTGGTAGATGGAGGCATTTAATGCCATTTTTCCTTCCTTTTGCATGCTGTTTTTTGGGAAAGCTTTATCAATTTTTTGGTAACACTTTTTGCATGAGGATTTTTTGGTATTAGGTTTTAGAAACCTAACACAACTCTCTCTGTCTCATTTTTCCTCACCTTGGCCGAATGGCCTTCTTCTTTTTCTCTCATTGTTTCCGTGAGCCTAGGGCTCATTTCTTCTTGATTTTGCTTCAAAATCAAAGATGCTAGCACATCAATGAGTCTTACAAAGGTGATAGGGAAACCAACTCTTGAGCATGGAATCAACACTCAAAGCTTGGAGCTTGTAGATCACTTCCAATGAGGGCTTGGCCGAATGCTACAAGGAAAATTTTTGTGTTCATCGCATCCAAAATCCGATCAAAGTTAGTATTTCCGCCATATTACTTTGTTCTATTCGCACATTTCATTGCTTAATTTGATCTTGGTTTGACCTAGAAAACCCAACAATGGTATCAGAGCGGTTATTAAGCATGAAATCGATATAGGGTAAAATTTGGGTAAAATTGATTTGAGCATAATTTGATAAAATTGATTGTTTGAGTATGCTTGAATGATGATAACTTAGAGTTATGCATGATCAATTTGATGAAAATTGAATTGGATTATTTTTTCCCCAAAAATTTGGCTTGGCCGAATACTATGATGCCCTAAAGTCTGCTGATTTTTGTTTTTTCAATCATTGGATGAGTTTAAAAGACATGGGATATATTGATTTATGATTTAATTTGATTGAAATCGAAATCGAATATAAAATCCCTATATTGCCGTGAACAAAGAAGCATGTTGGAATTGATTTTTCTTCAATTATGTTGGACATGAATTGATAATTAGAAAGCATGATTAATTAGTGTAATTGGTGTTTTGGAAATATTAATTTAACTAATTATTTATGGCTAATACACTTTAATTGATTAAATTATGATATTTGGGATATTGGAATTTAATTGGTTGGGCTAAATTTGGAATTGGGCTAAAAAGGTTGTATTTGGGCTTAATGGGCTTGGTTGGGCCAAGTTTGGTTTAGGTTAATTGGTTGGATCCAATTGGGCCTAAAACCATTTCCATAAAGTCCAAATATAATATAATGGGCCTTTAAAATTTTAATTGGGCCTAATGGGCTTAAATTGAGTTTTGGCAAAGGGTGATTCCTTATTGGGCTTTGGTTGCCAAGTCCATGCCTTATAAATTAATTGAAAGCCCATTGGACTTTAATTAAATTGACATTGGATGTTAATTGGGGTTTGAGACACGTTAAGATTAGATTTAGAATATAAGTCGCAAAGGATCATTAATAAAGTGTAATTATTTAATTTAGAATTAAATAAAGAATTAGTATTGAAAACAAATTAAATTGGATTTAATATTGTAGTTTGATATAATTCAAGAATTCGTACTTTGAGTACTTATTCTTAAAACGAGTTGGACTCACGCAAATCAAATCGTTGTTTGAACATTGGATGGTCATTAATTTCAGATTAATTAATTGGATTAGATTGATTGATAACATGTTTTGTGTGAATACATGGATGTGATGTATGAATAAGGTATATCGGATGGATATTAGATGGGTGAGGGCAATTTTGGAAATTGTTGTAATAAATTTAGAATTTATTAAATTGGACCTGCGCGTCCAGCCTATTACCTCTTGACTCTTTGTATTTCTCTTCTCACCTATTCCCCTTAATGTAAATGAAGTTTCTTTAGAAGTGTTATGTAATTGGGTAGAAAAAAGATTTGTGATAGCGGGAGAGAGGAAAAGGAGAGATTTGTTCTAGGAACAAATTGATTTAAATATCTATCCGCATATCATTATTAATTTATTTATCACGCCTTATTATGCTTTTAGAATGCATGCTTAAGGGTGTATGATGAGACCTAATCAAAGATAATTAATTGGATGCCATTTACGCGAAAAAAACCCTCAACATATATTAAACGTCTTTCCTTCCATTGAATGATTCATTCTCAAGATCCAAGATTGGCACTGGTTTGTTGGCCAAAGTCAAGACCTTTGTCCATCGCGGGTGTGTTTGAATCATGAAGGCTTTGTTCCATATCGCATGTCTTGTCCAAGTTGTGATTTGTTGGCCAAAGTCAAGATCACTTCTTGTCCATCGACATCGATTACGAAGCTTTCCAAGGTCAATGGGTCCCGCTTAACTGGAATCATTAAGTTTGTTGTGCCAAAGCCAATGCTTAGTTGATTCAGAGGAAAAAGGTTAGGGAATATATTGGATATATTGGTATACATTAGATATATGTTTCGGACTTGGATGTCCACCTACTGGATCTAGGAATTGGATGAGATCAAATTGATCTTAGAGATCTAACTAGTTAAATATCATACAGCTTGTTGGCCAAAGTCAAGGTTGTGTGTTATTTAACGGGATCCTAGCCCACTAGGAAACTAGGTTTCCCGAGTACTCAACAGAGGGTTAGAGGCTCGCCGAAAAATAGTGGGAGGAAAGTATAAAATTTTCAATTTCGTTTAGATACTTTCCAATACGCGCTCATTTCAATTTTTCGTCAATACATAAATATATTAGTGGGACTAATATTTAATCGTTGTTTGAAATTAAACAGTTAGACCGTAATCAAACTACTTCAATTATAGTTGATTATATAATTGGATTATAGTAATCAATATATTTGAATTTAATCAATTAAATTAAAGTTGATTATATAGTTAGACTATAGTAATCATTAAATTCAATTGTACCCGAAATCGTTGATTGGATAGTTGGACAATAGCAATCAAGATAACTGAAAGATTAGTGTTTAAGACATAATCTTGGGAGAAAATGTTTTTAAACGGCTTTAATTTTCAGATTGGGAATAGAACCTTAGGATAGTCCTGGAAACTGAGAAATTATTCTATTTGATAGAACAACCTCTTGGGCCTAAGCCCGGAGTTGAGCAAATAGTAGAACCTGATCTTTGGAAGATTCATGTAATGATAACTTTAGTGCTCAATCCATTATGCATACCGTAATGACTCTTTAATTTCGTCGTCAGAATTAAGGATTAGATCATTATACCATGATGTTGAAATTAAAGATCTTCATAGATCTATTCTTAGATCTTAGAAGAACAAATTGTAAAAGAAGCTCTTTCGCTCACGTATGTCAGAGGGTACATCTGTCGAGCACTAGGTGAGGCAGATGATTGCTGACATCGATCAGGTAGGTTAGCTGGGCATTACCTACGTGGCCGAGACTACCAAAGAATTGATCTTATAGTCTCTACCCGTAAGCTGGGGCAGGTTCATTTTGAATCGATAGTAAACTCTTGGAGAGTTGATGGTTATGCTCTATGAGGCAGAGCCAGAGCTTCTAGAAGGGGCAAAGGCAAAATCATCATAGTCTTCTGGGAAGACAAATGACATATACATAGATGTCTGCCTAAACTGTGGCAAACAGAGTCACTGGAAGTGTGACTGCCGTATGGACAAGGCAGACATGAAGGAAGTGAAAGCGGGGCAAGGCTTTGGCTTTAAGTATGTTTGTCATAAACATGTTCACTATTAGTTTCAAAATTGGATTTTGATACTAGATGTGGTACATAAATATGTGCTGATGTGCAGAATCTGCTGATTAGCAGGAGAATGACTTCAGTTGAGATTTACCTATGAGTCGAAAACGGGACGAGAGTCGCTGTTTTAACCGTAGAAACCTAAGTTTAGGAACTACCCTTCGGGTATGTACTTAAATTAGGAAACTGTTAAAATGTACCTAGTTTGACTAGAAACATTATCTCTATATCTAAGTTTAACCCGTTGTGGGTATACCTTTATATTCTAGAACACTAAAGTGTTTTATTTTATAAAGATGATATTGAGATAAACACATTAGAGGTGAATAACGAATATTTATATTTTGAATATAAATGAATCTCAAATGTATGACATGACAAACAAATAGCTCAAACTGAATTAATCAGATGAGACTTATAAGTGGCATTGTTGTCTAGGACACATTAACAAGACTCGTATATCCACACTTTCGAAGAGTGGGTACTAGGACAGATTTGATTTTAATCAAATGATGTCTACGAATCTAGTTTATTAAGCAAAGTGCCTAAAACACCTTTTACTTGGTAAAAGTATAAGTGCCAACGATCTGTTAGCCCTCGTTCATAGTGACGTAAGTGGGCCCATATCTAGCTAGGCTAGAGGTGGATATGAACACTTCGTAACCTTTACGGATGTGGCATCGCGTTATGGTTATGTGTTTCTTTAGAAACACAAATTGGAAACTTTTGATAAATTCAAAGAGTTTCGACACGAAGTAAACAGACAGATCGGCTAAAGTATTAAATCGTCACGGTTAGACCATGGTGGAAAATACTTAAGCAATAAGTTTCTCAATTACATGAAAGAGTATAGTATTCTTTCATAGTGGACTCCTCTCGGAACACCTCAATTTGACGGTGTGTCCGAACAGAGAAACCGAACCTTGTTGGACATAGTAAGGTTAATTATGAGTCGCTCTGAGCTACCATTTTCCTTCAAGGGATATGTATTAAACAGTGCAATACTTATTTTGAATAAGGTTCCATGAAAATATGTTTGACAGATTTCATATTAGATATTAACAGGAAAGAAACCAAGTTTTCCCATTCCTGACGATTTGGGAATGCTGGGCATAAGTTTGGATGATACCAAACTAGAACCCAAATCGGATAAGTGCCTAATTTATGGGTTATCCTAGGGTAACCAAAGTATAGTACTTATACAACTCAGAAGAGAACAATTTAATTGTTGCTCGCCATACGGTTTTCCTAGAGGAATACCTATATGCAGTGGTAAGTGGGAGGAAAGTAAAACTCGATGAAAATCGGAGTAATACTGTTCCAGGCACCGATTCTTTAACGGAACACAAACAGTTCATCAGGAATGAAATTGTACAATAATCTTCAAATACACAAGAACCGCGTAAGTCGGAGAGAGTCAGAAAACAACCTGGGAGGTATGGGTTTCTGATCTCACCTCATAAAGATGTCAATCTTATTGAGGAACATGAACCGGCTACATATGAGGAAGTGATACAAGGTATCGACCCCTTTCATGGCAAAATGTCCTGAAATCCGAAATGGATTCCATGCATACCAACCAAGTTTGGACACTGGTTGTTGTACCAGAAGGCATTGTGCCTATTGGTACTATATGTGTCTTCAAGGAAGACACACATGGATGACAACATACCAACGTACAAAGCTAGGCTTGTAGCGAAAAGGTATCATTATCAACATTGTGTCGATTACGATGAAAACTTTTAACCGTTGCCATGATTAAATCCATTTGGATAATGCTTGCTAATGTTGAATGTTTCATTCATGAAATATGGCAGCTGAACGTCAAAACCGCTTTCCTTAAATGGAAAGCTTTTGGAGGATGTTTACAACATCCTGACGGTTTTGTCGTACCAAAACATGCAAACAATGTTTACAAGTTAAATCGATCCATTTATGGATTGAAGCAAGCATTGCGTTCTTGGAACCATCGTTTTGATGTAATCATAATGGTATATGATTTGATTCAAAAACGAAAATGATTCTTGTGTATATAAGGAGGTTAATGGGAGCGCACTGAAAATGATTGTCCTATATAATGATGACATGTCGTTTCTTGGAAATGACATTCCCATGATAGTCGGTGAAAGCTTGGCTTTCATGAAAATTCTCCGTAGAATACTTGGGAGAGACAACCTTTATTCTAGGAATAAGGATCTACTGGGATAGTGTTGGACAAAATGACCCATAGCGTCACTATTTGCACAGATCATTGTGTTGTTGTAGCAAATTAACTATGTGACAATGAAATTGCACTCTCATCATTTGTGATTAGATCACCATAGATATATAAATGAAGAGAGGTCCCTATGATTAGTTCCTGGATTGAGATGATATGAGACAGTATCAGTCCACAAAGGATTAATCATTAAATATCCCTAGCCGTAGTATTATCGAGACTGGACATCGATAATGCGGAATAGGCTAGTATTGCACTTGTGTGCGTTGTGAGGGCACAACGGCATAGTTCTCATATATATAAGTGTTGGATACTTATGCAAGTGCGATAGGAGGTCGTGTTTCACCGATGGTACGGGAAACAGCTTCGCTCTGGATAGACCCCTCGGAATCCCATTGGTATTATGAATATGTGTCTATGGGAGGCCGAAATCAAGGTAGGTGTGTATAGTCTTAACCTGAGACTTACATCGCTAATGCTTACGACAATCGATATACTTTAGTTGAGGTCGTCTAGGACTGTAACCGGTTCTGTGTACGCCAATGCCGGGTATATTGAGAATCGTACTGTATTGGATGTGATGTCAAGACGGAAGTATCACTCCAGTCATAGTGGAGATGATGTCACGCAGGATATGGTATTAGTGCTCTTAAGAGATGCGCATCCAATCGTGATATTATGACCAGGTCATGAATATCCGATTATAGAGACTAGTTACCAGACATCCGATATGTGTTTCGGACGGGGCAGACACTTATCCAGCCCCAGCCCTAGCACGTGACTATCCGATACTGGGCCGATATACACAATACATTAGTATATTACGCTTGATACAGATCTTAATATTCTTTAATGGATATGTCCGGAGAATTAGGTAGACTTGGTGCTTTGCTAGGAGTCGACCTTGTCTCGTAAATCGGGATAGTAGAACGTAGTACTTGGTACGTACGTGATTCGGATACTCCGACGACCGTATTTACTGCCAGATTATCCGGGGATCTCATGGGTCGCTTCCCGATAATCCACCGATGACGCACAACTCGCACTCTTGAATAATCTGGGATTATAATAGAAGAGAGAGAGAGAAAATTAATCTAGGATTAATAACGGAGATATTTTATCCGGGATAAAATGTCGTCTAAAGAGAGAGAACGATTAATTTGGAATTGATCGATGAATTAATATATTCGATATATTAGACGAAATTAGATTTCGACGCGGAATTAAAATTAGATTTTAATTCGGGCAAACGAGTTAATTTAGAATTAATTCGTTAGCGACGTAAATAATAATTTCGCCAGGCGCAATTATTTATTTAAATTCGATTGAATTAACGTCGCGACGTAAGCTCGGTATTTCGGAAATATCGAACCCGAACGCGTGAGTGCACGTGGGCCCACTTTCATTTGGAAACGAGTGGGGTCCACATGACACATGTCATTCTAATGCTTTGCATGTAGATTGTGTACATTGCACTCAATGTCATTGCATGGAGTTTGAGTGTTTGACACTCTAAGCCATTGCATGTTTTGTGTCATAAATTTATTATTAATTTAATAAATATTATGGCATAAATATAAATTGATTTTTGGTAAATCATTTTTTAACTTAATACACAATTCAACTCTCTCATTCTCTCTTCTCACCTCACGCCCAAAACAGAAACTTTGGACTGGTTTTGAACCAGAAAAATCGTGAGCAAGGGAAGCCAAGAGTTGGGTTTTTCATGGTGAAAACCGCAAGTGCTAGCACACTACGAGTCTTGCGAAGGTGGTAGGGAGGTTCACCCATGAGGCGGGACTCATCCGACGGAGTTTGGAGCTTCGTTTTGAGACCCGAAACTGCCAAGACAGTGAGCATGGACTGGTTGCAGTGGCGTGGCGTGAGCAGGGCAGTACGTTTTTGGCCTTGATTCGTCTTCAAATCGACATAACCGATCAATGTGAGTATTCCGCTACCTCCGTTGATGTATTCATGCATGTTTTCATGTCTTGATTTGATCTTGGGACCTTAGAAAAAACCAACAGATAGATCTAAAAGTTGTTGGCACTCTCCGAGAACTCGTACATTGAAATATATGTACGCGACCTGGTGTCTCATATGCTTTGAGCATATGAAGTCACAATCAGGCCAATCCAAGTGATAGTCACTGAATTGATGTTAAGAACATCCTTAAGTATCTTAGATGAATTAAGGATGCTTTCTTAAGTTATGGAGAAGGAGAACTTGAAGTGACTGGGTTCACTGCTGTAAGTTTCCTAACCGACAATAACGATTATAAGTCGTAATAAAGGTACTATATAGTTTGAATAACGGAACAGTGAGCTGGAAATCTTCCAAGCAAGATATTATTGCCGAATAAACAACAAAAGCGGAATATTGCTGCAGCTGAGGCAGCAATATAAGCGTTTTGGATCTATAATAATCCTAATTAGATTAGGTGTAGTTCTGTTAGCGGCTGAGCTAGGCTACATCACAGGCTAAAGAATTAATGGTCTCATCAACGATCCAAGTATATACTTCAACTATTCATCTGATTCATTCGGATCATACATCGTGGTGATGTGATGATCGAATAAATCGCATCAGATGATAACCTTGCAAATCCGCTGATGAAAGCAGTTTCTCAGCAGAAGTTTGAGCGACCCATACATAGTTCAAGTGTAAGACACTTGAATGATTGGCTATAGGCCAAGTGGGGGATTGTTGGACAATTATGACCCACATCATCACTATTTGTACAGAACATGGTGTTATTGTACAAATTAACTATGTGACAAAGGAAATTGCTCTTTTATCATTTGTAATTGGATTACCGGGATATATAAATGATAAAAGTCAATATGATTAGTTCCAGATTAATAAGATATGAGATAGTATTAATCCACTAAGATTTAATCATTAAAACATCCATAGTCTTAGTATTATCGAGATTGGACATCGATAATGCGGAATAGACTAGTATTGCACTTGTGCGTGTTATGGGAGCATAACATCATAGTTCTCATATATTTGGGTATTTGATACTCATGCAAGTGTAATAGGAGGTTGTGTTTACGGATGGTACGAGAATAGCTTCGCTCTGGATAGACCCCTCAGAATTCCATTGGTAGTATGACTATGTGTCTATGGAAGTCCGAATCAGGGTATGTGTATTTGGTCTTAACCTGAGACTTGCATTGCTAATACTTGCGACAATCAATAAACTTTGGTTTTGGTCGTCCAGGGCTTTAACAGGTTCTGTGTACGCCTCTTCTGGGTATATTGAGAATCGTAGTGTATTGGGTGTGATGTCAAGATGGAAGTATCACTTCAGTCATATGGAGATGATGGTCACGTAGGATAAGGAACTGGTACTCTTCCATAACACGCACACCCGTATGAAGCATATATCGGATCACTAGTAACTAGGCTCTTTATGATCGAAAAGTCATGACCTAGTCATACTTCCTCGATGGCTATAGCACTTATAGTACCATTTCTGTATCCATGTGTGATCATCATCTCCATATGACTGAAGTGATACTTCCATCTTGACATCACACCCAATGCACTACGATTCTCAGTATACCTAGAAGAGGCGTACATAGAACCTGTTAAATCCCTGGACGACCAAAACCAAAGTATACTGATTGTCGCAAGTATTAACGTTGCAAGTCTCAAGTTAAGACCAAATACACCTACCCTGATTCGGATTCCCATAGACACATAGTCATACTACCAATGGGACTCCGAGGGGTCTATCCAGAGCGAAGCTGTTTCCGTAGAATCGGTAAACAGAACCTCCTATTACACTTGCATGAGTATCCAATACCCAAATATGTGAGAACTATGTCGTTACGCTTCCATAACACGCACAAGTGTAATACTAGCCTATTCCGCATTATCGATGTCCAGTCTCGATAATACTACGACTAGGGATATTTAATGATTAAACCTTAGTGGATTAATACTGTCTCATATCTTGTTAATCCGGAACTAATCATATGACTTTTATCATTTATATATCCCGGTAATCCAATTACAAATGATAAAAGAGCAATTTCCTTTGTCACATAGTTAATTTGTACAACAACACCATGTTCTGTACAAATAGTGATGTTATGGGTCATAATTATCCAACACAAATCTCCTACCCAAAACTCCAAGTCTTTTCTCCGGTGATCTGCAAAACCTTTATGGCGACTCTGAGCTGTTCTCATCCTTTCCCTAATCAACTTCACTTTATCCACTGCTTCTTGCACCAAATCATGTCCGAGCAACTTTTGTTCCCCAGTTTCAAACCATACCAATGGGGATCTACACTTATTTCCATACAAGGCCTCAAATGGAGCCATCTGAATACTTGTCTAATAACTATTATTATATACAAACTCAATAAACGACAAATGCTGGTCTCAAATTCCCTCAAAATCAATCACACAAGCTTGTAAAATGTCCTCTAGGGTCTGTATGGTTCATTCTGACTGACCATCCATCTGAGGATGGAAATCATACTAAAATGTAGCTAGGATCGCAATCCTTCTGAAATAATTACCAAAACTTAGATGTGAAGTAAGAGCCCTAATCAGAAATTATTGAGATATGTACACCATGCAATGAAACTATCTCATCCAAATACAGTCTGACATACTAGGTTGTTGTATAATTTGTCTTTACTGTCAGAAAATGCGCAGCCTAGGTCAACCTGTCCATAATCACCCATATAGAGTCATACCTTTTGGGGTACGTGGAAGCCCAACTATGAAATCCATAGTAATATTTTACCATTTCTATTCAGGCATATCCAAGCTTTGCAGTTTCCCTACTGGCCTCTGATGTTCTGCTTTAATTTGCTGACAAGTGAGACATCTTGCAACAAACTTTACTACATTCTTTTTCATACCATCCCGCCAATAGAGATCTTTAAGATCATGGTAAATTTTAGTAATTCGAGAATGCATGGTATATGATAAGGTGTGAGCTTTCTCCAATAGTGAACATCTCAATCCTTGAACTGGGGGAACCAAAATCCTGTGTTGGTTCCTAATGAGACTCTCATTGTCTATGTAATACTCATCATCCACCCTTTACTCCAATGTATATTTGATCTGCTGAATCTGAGGATACGCCTCTTGGGCAATTCTGATCTCATCTACCAAGGTGGATCGAACCTGTATCTGTGTAGCAATGCTCCCCGAGTAGTTATTTGAAGATTCACTCCATCCAAATACACTTCCATATTTGTCTAACTGGATGCCACCTTTCAACCGGAAAATGATCAAAACTTCCCATAGATTTTATGCTTAAAGCATCTGCTAGTACATTGGCCTTGCCATGGTGATACTGAATTGAACAATCATAATCTTTTAGCAACTCAATACATCGCCTCTGCCTTAAATTAAGATATTTTTGGCTATGGATGTATTGAGAGTGTTATGGTCAGTGAAAATCTCAAACTTTTTATCGTATAGCTAATATCGCCATATCTTCAAGGCAAAAATTATTGCCACCATCTCTATGTCATCAGTGCAGTAATTCTGTTCATAGGGCTTTAACTGTCTAAAGGCATAGACTATAATGCTCACTCGCTGCATCAACACACACCCCAGTCTAACTCTAGAAGCATCACAATACACCATAAAGCCTCATGATCCCATCGGTATGGCTAAAATAGAAGTGGTAGTCAATCGCTGTTTAAGTTCCTGAAAACTCTTCTCACAACCTCTAACCACTCAAACTTTACATTCTTATGCGTCAACCATGTTAATGGAGCAGCTATTCTGGAAATGTTTTCCATGAATCTTCGATAATATCTTGCAAACCCAGGAAGCTATGAATCTCTGTCACATTAGTAGGTCGGTGCCAATTTTGAATAGCCTCGATCTTCTGGCAATTTGCATCCATTCCTTTGATACCACATGCCCCAAGAATACCACACTAGTTAACAAAAACTCACACTTTGAGAACTTGGCATATAGCTTATGTTCCCTAAGTGTCTGTAGTACTTGGTGTAAGTGTTCTGCGTGCTCCTGCTCACTGCGTGAATACACCATCATATTATCAACGGAAACTATGACAAATCTATCTAGAAAGGGTCTGAATACCATATTCATCAAATTCATAAAAGCCACGGGGGCGTTAGTCAGGCCAAATGACATTACAAAAAACTCGTAATGCCCATATCTGGTTCGAAAGGCTGTATTCAGCGCATCACTCTCCCTAATCTTCAACTGATTATATCCTGACCAAAGATCAATCTTTGAGAAGCATTACTCCCCTGAAACTGGTCAAACAAGTCATCAATCAATGGTAATAGAAATTCATTCTTGATCGTCACCTTATTCAATTGTCGATAATCTATACACAACCGAATTGTTCCATCTTTCTTCTTTATGAATAATACTAGAGCATCCCATGAAGACACACTGGGCAAATGAAACCATTATCCAGCAGGTCTTGCAACTGTGCCTTCAATTCCTTGAGGATCTGCCTATTGGGAAATTCTGATCTCATCTACCAAGGTGGATCGAACCTTTATCTATGCAGCAATGTTCCCCGAGTAGTTATTTGAAGATTCACTCCATCCAGAATACACTTCTGCATTTGTCTAACTGGATGCCACCTGTCAACCGTAAAATGAGCAAAACTTCGCATAGATTTTCTGTTTAAAGCATCTGCTACTACATTGGCCTTGCCAGGTGTAGGCACTACATTTTTTGATGTAAGTCCCGATGATGAGTCTCATATGGAGACACTACCTTTTAAGTTGTGGAAGTCGCGGAAAACGGACGTCGGAAGGGAAAAGTCAGAAATCAGTACTTTGTTGGAATTTATTCGTTTGTTTAGCCTTGGGTTCGCTTGTTGGATTTCTGTTTTAAAACTTATCCTCGGCCCAAACCCCCCGCAAACCACTTATCCTTGTCCCAAAACCCCCGCAAGCCACACTTCAAGCCCACACACCACCAAGCCGACCAAAAGAACCAACCACACGCCCACACCTCTTCTAGCACACGCCCAAGCCTAATAAAACACATCCAAAATAACAAATAACATATTAAACACATGGTGAAATTTAAATAAATCACATACCTAAATAAAAAAAAATCAAATAAAATCAAATATATCATCTTCCTAATATAGCCAAATCATATCCCTAATTAAAATAGATACTTTCCTTGTGATATACTAATTAGGAGATATCACCATTGATTGCATGATTCCTTTCCTATTCACACAAGGAGAACCCTAGCCTATACCTATAAAAAGAGGCACAAACTCAACCCTTGACTCCCCTAGCAACAAATGCCCAAAGCAACAAGAAACAAAGCAAATAATTCTCTCTTCTCCTCCTCTCTTCCATCACCGAAATACTCTCCCAAAACAGCAAAGGAAGATCACCAAAACACCCCCTAAACAGTAAGCATCATCACCGAATACACCCCTGAAATAGCCCTTCCATTCATCGAAAATCACAGCTCAAAATAGTCCCTACAATCTCTGAAAATCACCCCAGAAATGACATTGTAACATCACTGAAAATCACCCCTGAAACTGCACTGTAACTTCACCGCAAATCACCCCAGAAACTGCACTGCAGTCACCAAAAACATACACCCAAACAGCAACCCAAACACCCTTAAACAGTAGCTTAAGTTACATAAAACAGTGACCAAAAACTGCACCTCAAGACACCCCAAATACCGCAAAACAACAGTCCAAAAAATTCCCATTACCGAAAAATACAACAAGAAAATAGCAGTAAAAACTATGGAAACAGCGACCCAAAACAGCAAAGGGGCGAAGGAAAACAAAAAATCAGTGAACCGGAAGAGTTGCGGAGTGTTAGCCCTTCTGACGGCCGTGTAACGCACTTCCAAGAGGCGACATAAAAGGTTAGACCTGAAGGCACCCCTTTTTAATTTATTTCCACTTATTTCTTTTATTTTGCCAATATTTCTTCGCTTGGGTATTGTGGATTAATGTATGCTATGGCTATTGGATGAATGGAATATGTGTCGTCTCTTGTGGTATATCGGATGGAAACCCAGACGTAAATTTCGTAGCCGAATCTGAATGGACGGTAGTACGGTCTGTACTTGGGAAACAATTCCACGTACTATTTGAGCAAATGGCATGAATTTTGCTATATTTAATCTTGTTCATCTACTTTTCACATTTTTATTCTGCCATTTACTTTCCTCATGTTACTTATTTATGCATTGTAATGAAATGCGCATGGGCAAATCAAGTTGGATTAAAGGTCCTCCGTTTTGAGGGATGAAAAGCCTAAGGGCTACCTTTGCCATAACGTTTTGCCGCGCCGGACGAAGTATGTTTGATTGAATGTAAGATATGTTTAATCGAGCATACGAAGTCCCATATTATTGTTGTCCTTATTTTTTATGCATTGTAATGTAATGCGCATGGGTAAATCAAGTTGGATTAAAGGTCCTCCATTTTGAGGGATGAAAAGCCTAAGGGCTACCTTTACCATGACGTTTTGCCGCGCCGGATGAAGTATGTTTGATTGAATGTGAGATATGTTTAATCGGACATACGAAGTCCCATATCATTGTCTTATTTATTTGTATGCATTGTAATGTTATATACATGGGTTTATTATGTTTGTCTAAAGGTTCTCTACTTAAGGAAAGAAAAGCCTAAAAGGCTACCTTTACCATGACATTTCGCCGAGCCTTTTATTATTCAATTATTTGCTTTCTGTATGCCATCTCCTTGTTAAATCATGCATCATAGTGTAATGCGCATGGGTAAATCAAGTTGGATTAAAGGTCCTCCACCTTGAGGGATGAAAAGCCTAAGGGTTACCTTTGCCACGACGTTTTACCGCGCCGGACGAAGCACACTCTATTGAATGGGAAATATGTTCAATCGGGCATACGAGGTCCTACATCGTGTATTTGTTTATCCATGTATGTGTTTGTGTCATTTCAGATGGCATTTTGAAAATCTCGTTCGAACGCGTTTACAAACGCTATACGAATGTGAACCTTCTATTTACCGTTCGAACGCATTTCCAAACATTACACGAACGTATGCATTCTGCCTCATTCCGTTCGAACACGTTTACGAATGCTACACGAACGTATGCATTCTGCCTCATTCCATTCGAACACGTTTACGAACGCTACTCAAACGCGGACGTATTCTGCTTTACCATGCATCCGGTCTTATTCAGTTCGAACGCGTTTTCAAACGCTGCACGAACGCACATACAGTGCACAAACTTCTTTTCGTCACATTTCATGCATGTTTGCTTCTTTGATCATTTCTTTTGCACCATATGATTAATCATATCATTTCATTATTTATGCTTAGGAAATTATCATCCATTTATATTTCCGCATTTATTTATTCGATATGTTCGTGAGATTATGTGCACGCTTTTATTATTAATGCCTTTATAGTTGTTATTAGTTACATTATTGCACTTTATTGTTTAATACGTTCATGAATTATGTATTTTGCATTCATTTTTTCATTTATGATTATTGTTGTGCAAACTTGCATGTTGTTAAAATTATCTGGTATGTGTTGCATGAGATTTGGTTGTACTATTGCACAAATCCTTTCATTACAAGTGTCATAAGTAAGGGACCATTCCAAACCCAACGGTTTGAGGTCTTCCCTTGTGAGGGGTGAGTGCAGCCTTAAATCATTTTCCCGGTTCACACCGGGTGGCGACTCTATTTTTAGTTCTCCGGTTTAGTCCCTCGCGGGCTACTCCGTACTCCCAACCAGGCCGCCAGCCTGGAACAGCGTCACTGATTTCTGTCTCCTACAGTCTGGCGACTCCACTGGGGATAGAAAATCGGCCCCGAAATAATTTCTTGTAATTTTTGTGATTTGTTCTTTAGTTAACTGTGTCTATCGTGGGTTGAAGGGGTTTAATCAAAGGCATTATCATGTCTTGTAATCTTCATTCACTACCTTTCTATAAGGAAAAGTTGCAAAGGCACCTAGATAATCATTACTCGAAGCTTACTGTGATGGACTAATTTGGAGGACTTGTAGTTTATTCCTGTCACCAAGGCGATAAGAGCCCAAGAGGCTTGGTATTTAAGAGAGTTCGCTCCACCCTCCATCTGGGGAATCTTCAATAGGAAATCCATTTAAAAGTCAGTCACGTATCATAACTCGTTGGCACGTACCGTAAGGTATAAAAAAGGTGTGCTCACTTGGTTGCTTGAACCCTTGAGTGGCGAGACCTAGTTGTGGGCAATCCTTCGCCAACGAGAGCCTTTGTCTACACTCCCGCAAACCCATACGTAGACCATAGTTGTATGACCAATAGAAACTATTTCCTTGTGCTTGTGTTTAGGGACCATCATCATTTGGATTAAGTTGGACTTCTTGTCAGAAATGCGAACTTGTTGGGCCATTTAAACTGGGATGAGTTCGTATCTTATGAAAATTGGGCTAAAAGTTTCTAAAATGTCGATGGGCCACTCTGTTGAAATTGTTTCTTTATGGTTATGCTTAGGACCATCATCATTTGGATTCAGTTGGACTTCTTGTCAGAAATGCGAACTTGTTGGGCCATTTAAACTGGGATGAGTTCGTATCTTATGACAATTGGGCAAAAAGTTTCTAAATGCCGATGGGCGATCCTGTGTTTGGGCCCCTTATCATTTGAAGTTGTTTAGCCATGTTATCGCAAAGTTGTAAACATGTTGGGCCTTTTCAACTGGGACAAGTTTGCACCTTGTAATAATGTTATTGAAGCTTTAAAATGTCAAGAGGCCGACTTATATATTCCATGCATTGCACGCATACATGCTGACTGAGAATTTTAAAAGACACCACAGATTCTCGTTGGGTTAGGAAAAAGGGAAGACTTATCAAAAGGCCGATAGCAAACATGAGCGAATAAGAGAACGAGGTATCCCGTATAGATCAATTGGAGACCAATCTCACCAAGGTTACTGAACAGTTTCAAGCCTTGACTACTGCTATGGCTAATATAGTTGTGCCCCGTGCTGGGGGAAACTCTGGGAATGTGAGGTGTGAGGAGCCTCCGAACAGATTGGGGGATGACATCCCCGCTTTTGATGATGGCATGGCTGAATATGCAGCATGAAGAATAATCGGGTCTTAGGCAGAGTTGCAGAAGCTCCGGGATCAGGTAGAATCGGTTACCCGTAAAATGAGGGGTAAAAATGAAGACTTGCTAGATTATGAGGCAATGACTTTTTAAGAACAACTGCCGGCTCAGTTCAAGATGCCTAATGTGGCCAAGTTCAACAGGAATGGGGATCCGAGGGTCCATCTCGGACAGTATGTTTCAGTTATGAGTTCAGTGGGTCCATCAAAGCGTCAAGTTCAGAAAATGTTCGGGATGTCGGTCGAGGGGGCACCCATGGTATGGTATCATGGCCAAGTTCAACAAGATGATTGGAGAGCATTGGCAGAGGCTTTTCTGAGTCAATATGTTACAGATTTGGAGATTGACTTGTCACTCCGCGATTTGGAGAACACCAAGCAGAAGCCGGAGGAGAGCTTCAAGGAGTATGTAGACCGCTGGAGGAGCCAGCTTCTAAAGATGCAGACTCGGCCCTCAGAGAAGGACCAAATCAATATGATCATCAAGGGCACCAAGCCTTCCATTTATGGCAAGCTGAGGAGAATGACCTCCATGATTACTGATTTTTGACAGTTGAGGGAAGTTGTCATGGATATTGAGGAAGAAGAGACTGAGAATAGAAAGTTCTATAGCCTGAACAGGAGGCCCATTGGGGGAACATCAGGTACCAAGCTTGTTTCTGCTGGAATTGCTGCCATCCAGAATCGGCATTTCTCAAACCTGGGTAGACCTTGTCTAAGGTGCTGGAGAAATTAAAGAGACAGGGACTTTTGAAACCCATAGAGACCAAACCACTTCCACACCCTCCACCACCACATCTCAACCTGAACCACTATTGTCATTTCCACCAACAGAAAGGCCATGACACTGACAGTTGCGCCCACCTCCACCATGAAATCCAGGACCTCATAGACTACCAAAAAATACCCGACCCCGAAAAAGAACAGCCCAACACACATCGAAACCCCCTACGAAATTATCACTCTGTCCCACCACCTACCTATATGATAAACTCTGGCCTACCCGAAAACCTTGTCCTCAAATCCTTCGACTACCAAGCCTTTTGCCTGGGGATTTGGGATAGCAACAGTGAAGATGAAATAGAACATGGGAAAGATTTTTGGGAAGACTTATCCAGTAGTGATGAAGAGTAGGTGAGAGGAATGACACGCAGCGGGCGTTTCTACAGTGATACGGCTGAGAAGGGTAAATAAGTGTTGACAGAAGTGAGAGAAGTGACAGAAAATATGGATAATACTGAAGGGGATGCAGTGCTGCGCTAGCTAAAGAAGACATGGGCACAGGTCAGCATCTGGGAATTGTAGTGTTCGTCACAGAAGCACATGCGTGCTATGGTTGAAGCCTTGAGCAAAATAATAATACCTGAGGATGCTAATCCTACAATGTTTATGGGGTCAGTACAGAAGGAGGCTTTGCAGGCAATAACATTTTCTGAGGAAGAACTCCCGAAGAAATCATAACAAGCCAATATTCATTAGAGCTGAAGTGAGAGGAAGGAAGACATCATGTGTAATGGTGGATGATGGCTCATCCATCAATGTGTGCCCTCTGAAGATCCTATCGAGATTGGGAATGAAGGTAACAGATCTGGATCCCTCCAATATGACTATCAAGGCATATGATGATAACAAACGAGGAGTTGAGGGCACTTTCGCTGCAATAGTTAAGGTGGGACCGATCGAGGATGAGGTTGAATTCACTGTGCTAGACATCCCAACTAATTTTGCTTTGTTGTTGGGGAGGACATGGTTTCACAAGCTTGGGGGCGTGCCTTCCACTCTGCACCAGGCCATCAAGTTTCCATACAGAGGAGAGATTATCACCATCAAAGCTGAAGTAGATAATGATGTGACTTCTTTAGAGGTACAACCTTTCACGAGGTTCCAGGTGTCGGCAACCTTTGAAGAATGGGTGGATCCTAAGGTGGCTAGGATCATTGAAAAAATGAAGTTCGAGCCAGGTAAAGGTTCAGGTGTCGGAGGAACTCTGCTAAACTTTAAAGGGCAGACCACTCGGAGAAGACTGGGGTACAAGTCTGATGAGGATAAGCCGAAGACCAAGAAGAAAGGTTTGAAGCTGATGGAATGCTTTGTGAAGGCTACGAGGTATCAAGGAGAGCCCAAACCAGTAGAAGTTAATGGGGTCATGAAACCGAGGTTTGAGATCTTCCAAGATGTGCTGGGTGAGAAACCGCCGACGGAAGAAGTTGCGAAGGAAGAAGATAAGTGGGAAGAATAGCTGATGAAGCTGGAAAGCCTAAACCTCGAGGAGAATAAGGAGGCTGAGAAAAACCCAGTTGCGGAGGATGAAGTGTCTGTAGAAGACGAGGATATTTATCTTCCTGATTTATTTGAGTGTACTCCCGCATTTGGTAGTAATAAAGACAATCATTTCGCTTACTTGTCTGAGTCTCTTCCTTTCAATTTGCACGACTTGAGTATATTTGATATCAGCTCCACCAAAACAAATGCATTTAACCTTGGTACACCTGAGAGCCCCAAGGAAATTCTAATTGCGAGTGAGGTTACCTCTGAGGAGCGGGAGAAATTAGAAGAAATATTAGTCAAATACGCCAAGGTATTTTGTTGGTCCTATGAGGACATGCCTGGAGTAGACAGAAGCATCGCCCAGCATACAATACCAACTTACCCGAATATGAAGCCAGTGAAACAGAAACTCCGACAGATGAGACCTGAGTGAGCCAAGAAGGTCAGAGAAGAAGTCAAGAAAGAGATAGATTTGGGGTTCCTAGAAGTAGTGAAGTATCCTGAGTGGTTGGAAAATATTGTGCCGGTGCCAAAGAAAGATGGGAAGGTCAGAATGTGTGTGGATTACAGAGATCTTAACAAGGCTTGCCCGAAAGATGATTTTCCTCTACCTCATATAGACGTGCTAGTTGATAGTGCGGCTTTATCTGCCATGTATTCATTTACAGACAGGTTTTCAGGATACAATCAGGTTCTCATGGCTAAGAAGAAGACAAGCATAAGACTACCTTTGTCACCGAGTGGGGCACTTATTGTTACAAGGTAATGTCGTTTGGGCTCAAGAATACATGAGCTACTTATCAACAGATGGCCACTGCACTATTCCATGACTTGATGCACAAAGAGATTGAAGTATATGTGTATGACATGATGGTGAAATCAGAGACAAGAATCGGGTATATAGAAGCATTGGAGAAGTTCCTTCAGAGAGTTGACATATACAACTTGCGGTTGAATCCCAAGAAATGTGTGTTTGGGGTAACATCAGGAAAATTACTGGGACATACAGTAGGAATGGGAGGAATAGAGGTAGACTCTGAGAAGATCAAAGCAATCACTGAGATGCCTGCACCGAAGACCGAGAAAGAAGTTAGAGCATTCCTTGGGAAAATTCAGTACATCAGTCGGTTCATCGCCAAGTTGACGTCAGTATGTTAGCCTATCTTCAAACTGCTGAGAAAAGACCAGCCAATGAAATGGAATGAGCAATGTCAAGCAGCCTTCAACAAGATCAGAGAATACTTGGTAAAGCCTCATGTATTGAAACCTCTAAGACTGGGCAAACCCTTGGTACTGTATTTGGCCATAGAATCAGAAGCACTGGGGGCAATGATGGTACAGGAAGATGAGACGGGGGTAGAGCACGCAGTCTACTATCTCAGTAAGAAAATGCTCCCGTACGAGGCTCGCTATCAAAAAGTAGAGAAGATCTGTCTAGTAGTGGTATGGGCGTCCAGAAAATGACGGTATTACTTCCAATTTACAAGATCCCGGTGGTGGCAAAGGAAAATCCCTTGAAATATCTACATTCAGTGCCTTCGCTAGTAGGGAAGTAGGGCAGATGGCTAATGTTGCTGACAGAATTTGAAATTGAGTACCTCACTTCCAAAGTAATCAAATGGCGAGCCATAGCACAGTTCCTGGCATTGCAACCTATTGAAGGGGATCAATACAAGTTTGAATTCCCAGATGAAGAGATCCAAGCAATAACAGTTCAAGGATGGAAGATGTATTTCGATGGAGCAGTGAATTGCAAAGGAGCCGGAATTGGGATCGTGATAGTGACCCCCGAAGGAGAAACCTTGCCTATGGCCAAGAGGTTGACGTTCAAAGTAACTAACAACATGGCCGAGTATGAAGCATGTGCTTTTGGATTGACTGCATTGATAGCTTGAAGGCCGAGAGCTTAGAGGTCTATGGAGATTCGATGTTGGTAGTCTGACAGATGCAGAGAGAATGGGAATTGAAGGAAGAACGGTTGAAACCTTACTCTTTTCACCTCAGAAAGTTGGCACAGGCTATCCCCGATTGTAAGTTTCAACACTTGCCACGAGAAGAGAATCAGATGGCAGACGCAATATCTACACTTGCAGCGACTTGGGAAAATCCAGTGAAGTTAGTGATGAGACCATTGGTACTGACAACAGCAAGCAAACCCATTTATGAGATAGAAAGAGTTTTGGAAGTGGAGATCGATGACGGAAAACCTTGGTACCAGGATATTCAGCGATACTTGGAACACAGAGAACTCCCAGAATAAGCAAGCAGAAAAGACAGAATAGCCATTCAGAAATTGGCTTCTCAGTATGTGATTTTGAAGGGAGAGCTATACAAGAGGCAGAAAAATGGCATTCAGCTGAAGTGTTTAAGAAATAAAGAAGCTCAGAAGGCAATTGAAGAAATATATGCCGGGGTATGTGGACCACACATGAATGGGTTGAATTTGTCTCGCAAGATTGTAAGACAAGGTTTCTACTGGTTGACCATGGAGACAGACTGTGCAAAGCTGGTAAAACATTGTCACGATTGTCAAGCACATGGTAATATGAACCATCTGCCTCACACAGAGTTACACGGGCTATCAGAGCCATGGCCTTTTTCAGCGTGTGAAGAATTGACATGATCGGAGGAGTGATTCGACCGAATGCATCGAATGGACATCATTTCATAGTGGTGGCAGTGGACTACTTCTCAAAATGGGTGTAAGCCGAGTCATTTCGTAACACCACAGCAAAGCAGATGGCGAAGTTCATAGCTCGAAACATCATATGTTGATATGGGATGCCGCATCATGTAGTGACAGATAACGAAGTTCAGTTTCAATGGGAAACGAAGGCAATGCTACAGTGATATGAGATAGGACATCACAAGTTGTCACCTTAGAGACCGCAGGCAGATGGGACAGTCGAGGCAGCCAATAAGACAGTAAAGAAGATATTAGCCAAGATGACAGAAAACTGCAAAGATTGGGATAACAAACTATCGTACGCCCTGTGGGGGTACAGAACATCAGTGAGAACAGCAATAGGAGCCACGCCTTACTCTTTGGTCTATGGAATGGAAGCAGTACTACCCGTGGAAGTTGAGATACACTCAATGAGGGTATTAGAAGAAACAGAGTTACCTGAACAAGGATGGGCCTCACAGAGATTTGAATATTTGGCATTGCTCGATGAGAAGAGAATGAAGTCTTTATATCACATGCAGATATATCAGAAGAGACTAGCCCGAACATTCCACAAAAATGTGTGTCCTACTAAGATCAGAAATGGTGATTTGGTACTTAAGCAGTCAAGGCCGTCGATGACAGACCCAAGAGGAAATTTCAGACCCAATTGGGAAGGACCCTAGATAGTGCAGAAAGTAATGGGAAATTGGGCAGTGAGACTGTCAGATTTGGAAGGGAATGAGTTCACTGAGCCGATCAATGTGGACAGATTGAAGTAATATTTTTCCTGAGAAAGTGAAGACCTGGCAGAGGACCTAACCCAACAGGATAAGGAATTCATCCATGCATGCATGCATGCATACACGTAACATACTTGCATTCTTTTTTTTTGTTTTATTTGTTCTGTGTTTCCAGGTTTCAGACAAAAGAGAACCGAACAGTCACCAAAAGAGAACTGGCAGGAGGAAACTATAAAGCAGATCCAGGGGACGATCGGAGACATGTGTAGGCACATGGCGCCAAGGAGCACAATGAGGATCTAACCCATCATGAACAGAGAGTACCTCTGCACATGCATACGTACACAACACATACATACATTTTTATTCTGCTGTTTTATTTGTGTTCGCAGGTCTCGAAAGAAAACAAAGGAAAGCGGCAAAGTACAAGCAAGTTGAGAGCAAACAAAACAATGTCATCAGTTTCAGAAATGAGTCAGTGTTAGTTTTGGGGATGAGTCCCAGGGTCGAGGCCCATATCAGCATCAATATCAGTTTTGGGGATGAGTCCCAGGGTCGAGGCCCACATCAGCATCAATATCAGTTTTGGGGATGAGTCCCAAGGTCGAGGCCCACATCAGCATAGTATCAGTTTTCCAAATGCGTCCCAGGGTCGAGGCCCACATCATCATCAGTTTTTGGATGCGTCACAGGGTCGTGACCCATATTGTCAGCGGTATTGGGATGTGTCACAGGGTCGAGGCCCCCTGCATCATCAGTTTTGGGATGCGTCCCAGGGTCGTGACCCACATTGTCAGCGGTATTGGGATGCGTCCCAGGATTGAGGCCCCCGTTGTCGGTTGCAGTTATTAGGATGCGTCCCAGGGTCGATGGCCCTCTACATCATCAGTTCCAGTTTTGGGATACGTCCAGGGTCGTGCCCACATTGTCAGCGGTATTAGGATGTGTCCCAAGGTCGAGGCCCCCGTTGTTGGTTGCATTGAATGGGATGCGTCCCAGGGTCGAGGCCCTCTGCATCATCAACTCCGTTCGAAGCAGCAGGCAAGTCAGGTGGCAGTTGGCGGGCCAGGTAAGTAAAAATGCATTGCATAACTTTGATAGGATTGTCATTGTCACACACTACACAAGTCCCATCAAAGTGTGGGTGACTGTAGGCACTGCATTTTTGCATGTAAGTCCCAATGATGAGTCTCATATGGATACACTACCTTTTAAGTTGTGGAAGTCGCGGAAAACGGACGTCGGAAGGGAAATGTCAAAAATCAGTACTTTGTTGGAATTTATTCGTTTGCTTAGCCTCGGGTTCGCTTGTTGGATTTATGTTTTAAAACTTATCCTCGACCCAAAACCCCTGTAAACCACTTATCTTTGGCCCAAAACCCCCGCAGGCAACACATCAAGCCCACACACCACCAAGCCCACCAAAAGGACCAACCACACGCCCACACCTCTTCTAGCACATGCCCAAGCCCAATAAAACACATCTAAAATAACAAATAACATATTAAACACATGGTGAAATCTAAATAAATCATATACCTAAATAAAACGAATCAAATAAAATCAAATATATCATATTCCTAATCAAGCCAAATCATATCCCTAATTAAAATTGATACTTTCCTTGTGATATACTAATTAGGAGATATCACCATTGATTGCATGATTCCTTTCCTATTCACACAAGGAGAACCCTAGTATTTGCCTATAAAAAGAGGCAGAAACTCAACCCTTGACTCCCCTAGCAACTCACGCCCAAAGCAACAAGAAACAAAGCAAATAATTCTCTCTTCTCCTCCTCTCTACCATCACCGAAACACTCTCCCAAAACAGCAAAGGAACATCACCAAAACACCCCCTAAACAGTAAGCATCATCACCGAATACACCCCTGAAATAGTCCTTCCATTCACCGAAAATCATAGCTCAAAATAGTCCCTACAATCACTAAAAATCACCCCTGAAATGACACTGTAACATCACCGAAAATCACCCCTGAAACTGTATCGTAACATCACCGAAAATCACCCCTAAAACTGCACTGCAGTCACCGAAAACATACACCCAAATCGCAACCCAAACACCCTTAAACAGTAGCTTAAGTTACCGAAAATAGTGACCAAAAACTGCACCTCAAGACCCCCCAAATACCGCAAACAACAGTCCAAAAAATTCCCATTACCGAAAAATACAACAAGAACATAGCAGCAAAAACAGAGGAAACAGCGACCCAAAACAGCGAAGCGATGAAGGAAAACAGAAAATCAGTGAACCGGAAGAGTTGCGGAGTGTTAGCCCTTCCGACGGCCATGTAACGCACTTCAAAGAGGCGACATAAAAGGTTAGACCTGATGGCACCCCTTTTTTATTTATTTCCGCTTATTTCTTTTATTTTGCCAATATTTCTTCGCATGGGTATTGTTGATTAATGTATGCTATGGCTATTGGATGAATGGAATATGTGTCGTCTCTTGTGGTATATCGGATGGAAACCCAGACGTAAATTCCGTAGCCGAATCTGAATGGACGGTAGTACGGTCTATACTTGGGAAACAATTCCACGTACTACTTGAGCAAACAACATGTGTTTCGCTTTATTTAATCTTGTTCATCTACTATTCGCATTTTTATTCTGCCATTTACTTTCCGCATGTTACTTATTTATGCATTGTAATGTAATGCGCATTTGCAAATCAAGTTGGATTAAAGGTCCTCCGTTTTGAGGGATGAAAAGCCTAAGGGCTACCTTTGCCACAACGTTTTGCCGCACCAGACGAAGTATGTTTGATTGAATGTAATATATATTTAATCGAGCATACGAAGTCTCATATTATTGTTGTCCTTATTTTTTATTCATTGTAATGTAATGCGCATGGGCAAATCAAGTTGGATTAAAGGTCCTCCGTTTTGAGGGATGAAAAGCCTAAGGGCTACCTTTACCATGACATTTTGTCGCACCGGACGAAGTATGTTTGATTGAATGTGAGATATGTTTAATCGGACATACGAAGTCTCATATCATTGTCTTATTTATTTGTATGCATTTTAATGTAATGCACATGGGCTTTTTATGTTGGTCTAAAGGTTCTCTACTTGAGGGAAGAAAAGCCTAAAAGGCTACCTTTACCATGACATTTCACCGCGCCTTTTATTATTCCATTATTTGCATTCTGTATGCAATCTCCTTGTTAAATCATGCATCATAGTGTAATGCGCATGGGCAAATCAAGTTGGATTAAAGGTCCTCCACCTTGAGGGATGAAAAGCCTAAGGGCTACCTTTGCCACTACGTTTTGCCGCGCCGGATGAAGCACACTCGATTGAATGTGAAATATGTTCAAACGGGCATACGAGGTCCTACATCATGTATTTGTTTATCCATGTATATATTTGTTTCATTTCAGATGCCATTTTGGCAATCTCATTCAAACGCATTTCCAAACGTTATACGAACGCGAACCTTCTGTTTATCGTTCGAACGTGTTTCCAAATGCTACACGAATGTATGCATTTTGCCTCATTCCGTTCAAACGCGTTTACGAATGCTACACAAATGTATGCATTCTGCCTCATTCCGTTCGAACATGTTTACGAATGCTACTCGAACGCGCACGTATTCTACTTTACCATACATCAGGTCTTATTCTGTTCTAACGTGTTTCCGAATGCTATACGAACGTGAACCTTCTATTTATTGTTTGAACGCATTTTTAAATGCTACATGAACGCACATACAGTGCACAGACTTCTTTTCGTCACATTTCATGCATGTTTGCTTCTTTGATCATTTCTTTTGCACCATATGATTAATCATATCATTTCATTATTTACACTTAGGAAATTATCATCCATTTATATTTCCGCATTTATTTATTCGATATGCTCATGAGATTGTGTGCTCGCTTTTATTATTAATGCCTTTATAATTGTTATTAGTTACATTAATGCACTTTATTGTTTAATACGTTCATGAATTATGTATTTTGCCTTCATTTTTTCATTTACGATTATGGGTGTGCAAACTTGCATGTTGTTTAAATTATCTAGTATGTGTTGCATGAGATTTGGTTGTACTATTGCACAAATCCTTTCATTACAAGTGGCATAAGTAAGAGACCATTCCGAACCCAACGGTTTGAGGTCTTCCCTTGCGAGGGGTGAGTGCGGCCTTAAATTATTTTCCCAGTTCACACCGGGTGGTGACTCCAATTTTAGTTCTCTGGTTTAGTCCGTCGCGGGCTACTCCATACTCCCAACCAGGTAGCGAGCCTGGAACAGCATCGCTGATTTCTGTGTCCTACACCAGGGTGATACTAAATTGAACAATCATAATCTTTTATCTACTCAATCCATCGTCTCTGCCTTAAATTAAGATATTTTTGGCTCTGGATGTATTGAGACTTTTATAGTTAGTGAAAATCTCAAACTTTTTGCCGTACAGGTCATGCCGCCATATCTTCAAGGCAAAAATTATTGCTACCATCTCTATGTCATGAGTGGGGTAATTATGTTCATAGGGCTTTAACTGTCTAAAGGCATATGATATAACTCTCCCTCGTTGCATCAACACACACCCCAGTTCCACTCTAGAAGCATCCCAATACACCATAAACCCTAATGATCCCATCAGTTGGTCTAAAACGGTAGCGGTAGTCAATCGTTGTTTAAGTTCCTGAAAACTCAACTCACAGGCCTCTGACCACTCAAACTTTACATTCTTATGCGTCAACCAAGTTAACGGAGCAACTTTACTGGAGAATTTTTCCACGAATCTCCGATAGTATCCTGCAAACCCATAAAGATACGAATCTATGTCATACTAGTAGATCGGTGCCAATTTTAAATATCCTCGATCTTCTAGGACTCTGCTCCAATCCCTTCCTTTGATACCATATGCCCTAAGAATACCACGCTAGTAAAAAAAACTCATACTTTGAGAACTTGGCATATAGCTTATGTTCCTTAAATATCTATAGTACTTGGTGTAAGTGCTCTACGTGTTATTTTTCACTGCATGAATACACCATCATATCATCAATGAAAACTATTACAAATCGATCTAGAAATGGTCTGAATACCCTATTCATCAGATTCATAAAAGTCGTTGGGGCGTTAGTCAGGCCAAATGACATTACCAAAAACGCGTAATGCCCATATCTTGTTTGAAAGTCTATTTTCGGCACATCACTCTCCTTAATCTTCAAATGATGATATCCTGACCGAAGATCAATCTTTGAGAAGCATTGCGCCCCCTGCAACTAGTCAAACAAGTCACAATCCTTGGTAATATATACTTATTCTTGATCGTCACCTTATTCAGTTATTGATAATCTATACACAACCGAAGTGTTCCATCTTTATTCATTACAAATAATACCATAGCACCCCATGAAGACAAACTGGGGCAAATGAAACACTTATCCAATAGGTCTTGCAATTGTGCCTTCAATTTCTTGAGTTCTGCATGAGCCATCCTATATGGAGGAATCGATATAGGTTGAGTGCCCGGTACTACGTCTATTAAAAATTCAATCTCTCTATCATGTGGAAAGCATGGAAACTCATCTGGAAAAACATCAGGATACTCTTCTACTACCGGAATCTTCTCATTGCCCTTTGCTTCCATACTACTATATGTCACATAGGTTAAGTAGCCCATATTTTTCCTTCGTAGGAGCTTAAGCGCTTACATCGCCGATATCAAGTTATGAAGTACTATACTCCTATCCCCTTGATAAAATTTAATTGATTGGTTTGGAATATGCAACATAACAGTCTTCTCCCGGAAAAATCTAACACTACTGATGTGTAGCTAACCAATCCATTCCCAAGATGATATTGAAACCCAAAATTCTCAACACTACTAAATCAATGTGATACGTGTGTCCATCAACGTCAACTGGACAAGCCTTCACTCCCTGTGTAACCTCTATAGGATCTCCTACAAGTGTAGCTATGATGATAAGTGGATCTAATGGCTTTATACCCTTACCCTAGCGGGTCACAAAATACGGTGATATGAAAGAATCAGTAGCACCTGAATCAAACAATACTCTAGCATGCACTAAACCAATTGATAATGTACATGTGACGACTACATTAGATGCTTGAGCATCATGAGGTGTGAGAGCATACACCCAACCCTGAGGTCTATTGGTAGAAGCATGTCCTCGATCACCCAATGTCTGTCATCTTCCTCATTCTGTTTGACCTTTGCCCACTGCTCTTTGTTCCCTTTCCCCCATACTCTTACTGTGTTGTGATTGAGGTGCCACTGGATTAGCACTGGAAGGTGGCAACTAATCTGCCGATACTGGATAATCCCTCTTCAAGTGACCCATCTGGCCACATCGGTAACAACATCTACCCTCAAATTGATAGACTTCTGGATGAGATCATCCACAAGTCGCGCATACTGGGAAACCATGCCCCGGTTAGGCTACTGATGGAGAAGAACCCACACGAGATGTAACACTCTAGGCAGGTCTGCGATCTGAACCTCCTTGAGTCAGACCCATATCTCGACGTGTAGTGGAAGGAGTTGACATATGTTGCTGTCTACTTGGGCCACCTTACTATGGCCTAACCCTCTCTTCTGCTCATGGCCTCTTCCGAAACTCTCTATCTGCCTGCCTCTCCCTAACTCTTGTCTCGAATCAGAGAGCAGCATGCAAGACTTGGATATAGTTGGTGGTCTCTGTGAAGTGGATGGATTGAAATAGATAATCCTGAAGCCCATTGACGAATCTCTTCACCTTTATTTCTTCAGTACTAACCAAATATGGAGCGTACCGGGATAGTTGAGTAAACTGTACATCATACTGAGAAACCATCATCTGATCCCATTAGACTAATTGCTCAAACTCTCGAGCTCTGGTATCCCTAATACCCTGTGGTAGGAATCAAGACAAAAATGCCACACTAAACTCAGCCCACCTCAATGGGGGAGCACCCTGCCGTCGACTGTCTCGAAAAGCCATGAATCAAGTGTTGGCTACATCCTTCATCTGAAAAATGACTAAATCCACCGACCTCTCCAGCGAACATCCCAAAGCAGTACATATGCGGTCCGACTCCTTAATAAATCCACATTGACTATGAGAGGTCTCTACTCTTGAGAAGGTAGGTGAATGTAACTTTCGAAAGTCATGCAAAGAGACTGCCAACTCATATAGCTACAATACTTGAATTGTTGTTGGAGGTAGTTCATGAGGTAAAATAGAAGGTTCTGCTTGGAAGCGCTAGGATCCGGTCTAGTTGGCGGAACTATTATCTGGTTAGCCATTGTAGGTCCTACGGGTGGGGGTGAAACTGGAGCTATAGGATCTACAGCTCTCGGCTCTAGGCCTGAAGGCTGCTATTGTTGGGCAATCAACTGAACCAAAGCTTCTACTAATCGTTTAATTTTCTGACTCGCAGCTACTACATCATCAGCCTGACCTACTAGTCTTCCTCTATCATCTCCTATACCACCCTCATGCACAGATTCCACTCTCTGACCCCTATGTAGCTCGGGGGAAGGTGCCACTGATCTCTGGTCTACGTCTACTCCCTGGGGCGCTCCATCATGCCTGGGTCTACCTATGACTCCGGTTCTGCCTTTAGGTGGTATGATATCTAAATAATCGAAAAGGGAAAAAAGGTAAATCATTTTCTTGGGAAATTTAGAGTAAAAGAATAAGACATACCTCGAGACAAAGATACTATAGAGACAACCTCTTATATATTAGTAACCTTGGTATACTACATATATAAGACACTGCTACTCTCTAACTGCAGTCATTATCCCCATAGACCATGCTCTGATACCAACTATGTAACATCTCTAATCCGGGAAGGTTACTGCAGATGACAGATTCCACTGCCACCAGAGCCACTGACTGAACTAGAAAAATATTTGTTCCTTTGACTTAATAGCTTTTTATATTACCATTGAACAAGCACACACATTTCATAAATTGTTTTACTACATGAACCACAAGAAAACATAGATAAACCGAGTACTCTGCACAATCATATACATGCCATAAATCAAAAGAACGAAAGTACAAGCTACATTCTATATGAATGTAGGGCTGAATTGATGGACCGCTATAACCAGTGACTGCAGTGCTACTCTTGTCCCCAATTCATGTCTCCAAACGATAGTTGTGGCTCACCAGTCAAAAAGGTCTTGCAAAATTGGAGAGTTTGGCGGGGTGAGTCCAAAGAACTGAGTGAGCGGAGTAAAAAAGAATAATGTTAGAAATATTGTGTCGAAAGCTCGTAACAAATAAATGGTTTTCTGAAATTCATAAATCTGAAATCATGTTTTCCTTCAAAATATATATGAAAATCATTTCATAGATCATTCATCTGAGAATCTCGAAAGATCTCTAAAACTCTGACGCATGGGGGCGTTACGTATCGTTGTCCCCCTATATGCCTAAATTGGTGGTATTGGGGCGTTACGTATCACCGTCCCCCAAGCCACTGATCTGGAACCAGGTGTGAAAATCCATGCCATGATGGCGTTACATATCACCGTTCCCCAATAAATGTCACTATCATGTCCTTGAATCTAGGGTCTAGAGGCGTTACGTATCGCCGCCCCCTAGTCCTTCTCTACTTGGGCACATGTTGTATCTGTCAATTTAAAAAGTTACACCTGAGGTGGGTTTTTACCCCATGCCTCCGAAATCATAAAATTATACTTTGAAATCATTTTCATCATCAAACATCTGAATCCATCTAAAATTGGTGTTTTAATAATTCTTTTGATAAAAATAATTAAAAATCAAGGAATTAGAATCTCTATTTTTAAAAATATAAAAACTTGAAATAAGTACTCCACTCACAGTGCTACAGCAAGTTTGGTGTGGTTCCTGGCATAGGTGATCTCCGAGTGCCTTGACGTCGATCTAATGTCAAAGAAATCATTAGTTCTCTTGTAATAAATGGAAAAGCATATGCAATACATGGTTGATGTTCTATACTTATGGCATGACTTATTGTGTGTTTACATACTTATATGAAACTCTTAGAGTCCCCCCTCACATCTTAGGATAAAACTAGATTTGATAAAAACTGATCCTGGGAATCTTGTCACATATCGTGACACTGGACATGGGCATCGCGACGCTCACCCTATCAGGTGAGGCAGTAAGCAACCTCTGTTCTCCTCGTTGCAATGCAAAGGTTGGGCGTCGCGACTTCCACCAAATAGAATTGGGCAATGAGTCTCCCTGCTTTCCGTGTTACGATGCTAGTCCTTCGATGTCGCGACACTTATATTCCAAAACCTTATCAGAGAGAAATTCTCTAGTATGCGTCGCGACGTCGGGTGTGCGTGTCACGACGACAGGCTATTTTCAAGACCCAGATTCAACTTCATCTTCATTCATAGCGTTCATAACACTAATCAAGCTATATCAATATCAAACACATAAAATATAATCAATTACACCCTCTAACACCATCTCATATCCATTCCATAAACCCTAACTTAGTTTCATACTTAGGGATTCTTACAACTTTGGGGTTCCACAAAACCTTAAATTTCTTGACTCAATAACTATCTATACATCATCAAACCTAATCTCACAACACCCCTTAAATATCAAACCACCAAAATTCAATAAATTAAAGATTGGGTTAAGTCTTTCTCACATTCAATCAAGTTTCTTGCTTCATTAATAGAGGCTCCCAAACCTTCATTCCTTCTTCCTAAGCTTGATTTGAATTGGCTTAGTCTTTGTTATCTTGGAATTTTACAAAAAATATTTTATGTACCATACTCGGCTATGGGGAAAATGTGAGGGATTTGTTTTATTTTCTCTTATTTTGTCTTTCACTTGAAATGCTAAGCCAAAATCTTGAAAATTATGGAATTTTCTAGAGAAATTAAGGGCTTGACCCAAATATTGGATTATTTTTATTTGGCCTTTATTTCGGCTTTGCTTATTTTAATTTTTTTCACTTAGGCCTACATATGTAGTAAAATTAGTTGGCCTTGAATTAAGGTTGGGCCCACTAAGTCATCTCTAGAATTTCCGCTAACGCTTCGGGAAGACATTTTTATCTAAGTCGCCAAATTACTACTCTAGTTGAGTTATGAAATTTCGAGTCATTACACCTAGGGACGATTCAGAAACAATAGGAAGACTCTTCAGTCGATGGTAAAATAGAGGCAATCATTGTAAAAAGGAAATCTTTGGCGATATGTGTGGTATCTTGACCCAAAAGATATGGTAAATGGATTCCAAGCTATGACGCATGGACACAAGTTCAGTCTGTGCCATATTTTTCGAAGTTTCCGGCAATAACTCATCAACACATTGATACCGAGAATTATAAGACATATGTTGATGGTGGTTTTTCACTCCAATGAAGTTTGAATTCCGAGGAGGGGTAGCCCAAGGTTTGTACTTGGGAGTTTGAAGGGGGCCCAAAGAGACAGAGGATGGATAAAAGACCCAAGCCCATTGAGCGAGAGAGGTTTTACCAAGAGCAGTACCAGCTGATCGAGTGGAAGTGGAGATCACTGACTCGATCTGATGAAGCCTTAGATTCGATGACATTCGAGCGTTTGTGGAGGCCGACCTGAATCAGTTCAACCCGAGGAGCTGGTTTGAGATCCCGACCTAGTCGAAAAGAGATTTGACCAAGTACCATATGTTAGGGTTGGTGCTCAAAGTACCAATCCGGATCGTATTTATGTCTGATTCATAAATACGAACAATTCCATTTTTCTATAATATTACTTATTTAATGGTAGCACCTCTTGTCTTTTATATACATATTCGATCTAATTACCATTAGATATCAAATTATTATTAGATTGAAACTGAATCTGATTTAGTTATACGTGTATATTAGAAAAAGGACCCTATGATTTACAATGTAGTGTGCAGTTACAACGTAGTTTGTAATTTACATTGGGAAGCGTCACTATAAGTTGTAAATCCTTAAATAAAGTTCCTGGTCAAGATTTGCTAACATGGGTCGGTTATTAAAATCCGCTTGAGACCAGTACATGTCGTATATCGTGACTTGGTCCGATGGTTTATCCCAATGAACCATGTGTCTCGGGACACTTGTATAGACATGTAGGTGTTTATTTGATAAACACTGAACGACTCACTGAAGATTTCTTAATAGATGGTACACCAACGTCAATAGGAATCTTCTCGAGTTGAGCGAGCATAGTGGTCCTTCGACTTGAGATACCACAGTGGATATATGAGTTATCCACCACACTTTATGGCAGTCACGTCACCGATCTATTTTGATCAGACCTCCGCCTATTCGTTGGGTGTGGACTGATGTTCATTATATCCAGTGCGTATCAAGATAGAATCCATCAGTTCTGTGTACAGAGCATAGGTATCCTACACGTGTTTACGATCTAGTAAATCCATAGCCATGGTATAACTTTGGAAGCAAGTTCCGAGTGTTATTTAGAGATCGTAAATTTAAAAGTCGACAATATTATACCATAAGGATTTGACGTTCCTATCTATATCACATGTATAATATGGATAGCCTGTGAAGGAGGGATTATATGTATGCAATGACCTCGACTTGCATAGTTTAGCTAGATTATCTGTATTACAGAAATATTATGCAATATGTTTAATTATTATTGATACATGTGGCATGTTTTAATTAAACTTTAGCTGTGCAAATTTGATTTGCTAACATAAAGTTTGATTTAATTTAATTGGATTAAATTTATAAAATTGACAAAAATGCCCTCCTAAAGTGGGTTAGCCTTTTTTTAAATTGGAAAATTTTTGTTTTCTTAATAATTAATCCTCCATGGCCGAAACTTCAAAAAAAAAAAAACTCTCTAATTTGTTTGATGAAACAACAGAAGAAAGTGAAGAAAATCAAGAAAAGCTTAAGGAAACAAGGAGAATTAAAGGTAATTCTTTATATCCCTAAGCTTGGAAAGCATGTTTCTTGTTCTTGATTTACTTGAATGGTTCCAGGGTTTACTTACTTCTTAGAAATTGGGGCTTTTTGATTTGGAGGATGGATTTGAAGGCTTGGTGCATGTGTGAAGTCAGTTTGAATGATATTATTGTAATATTTATTCAAGTTGATCATTTGATGATGTGTTGACATTCTAGAGTGTTATGAAAACTCTTGTAATTCCTATAATTGTTCTTGGGTGCTTCATTGGTGGTGACTTGGATTGGTGTTGTGATTAATTTGATTAATGTTGAAAAAGTTGGATTAAAGTATGAAAAATTGATTATTTTTGTTACAAAATCAGATCTGGAAAAATTCGGTTTATTGTGATGAAAATAATGTCATATGAATATATTGGATGTGTTTTGGGTGTTGGAACAATTTTCGGAAATTGTTTCGGAATTGTAATAAGCAAAAACGGTGAAAAACGGCTTTACCGGGTGACTTTTTAGCCAACCGGGTGACGGCTGCCGAAACAGTGAATTTGTCACTGTTCGGGTAGCCCATGAACTTCCCTAGCACTGTTAAGGCTAATCGGGGCATCCCCCATGTGCATTGGGCAGTCGGTTCGGTCAAAAACGCGTTTTATGTCATTTTACGGAAAATTATTTTCGTAAATATTTCGCGACGTTTCTTAACTATTTATGTTTTTATTTGATATCGAATAAATATATTTAGGTGAAATATGAATGAATTATTCATATTGGATATTAAATAATTTATTCGGTAATTTAAAAAGTTTTAAAATTACGATTTCACCCGAACTTTGAGCTTCCGCTGCGCCCGCGCCAAAAACCCCAACCAAAATGGTATCATAGCAGGTATGATCCTTCATCCATTACATTAGTCTTGCTTGATATATGATATATAATCCAATTTTGATGTTTGCACATACATGTAATTTAGATATTTCTTGACTTTTCGTTTCTACGCTAACGGGAAACGTAACGGAAATTTAATGGTTAAGTTTAGTTATGTTTTCTAAGGTAGAATTGAACTGTTTAGAAGTTGATCTAGATTATATTATGCATTTGATGTAGAGCAAAGCTTTCTTGTGAAATATCCCCGCTTAAGTAAGGCATTAAAGTGACATTTATTGGATGCATGTTTCTGTTGGAGTTCTACGGTCCCGAGGATCGAATAATAAAGCACAAAAACACATATGAATACAATCAAGGAGTTGTGGAATACTCACAATGATCGGTTGAGACGATGCGGTGAAGACAAAAAATTTTCTACCCTCCTTTGCAAGTCACGGCAGTGGACTGTTTTCCCTCTCCATGATTCGGCTTTGGTCCTCCATGAAAGCTCCAAGCTTTGTGATGAAATCCCATGCTCATGAGTGGGTTTCCCTATCACCTTTGTATGTCTCCTATTGTGTGCTAGCACCTTGGAATTTTGCAACAAAATTCACTCTATTTCTTCCTCCTAGCTCACGGCAGTGAGCAAACCAATTAAGAACAGCCCAAATGGGCGTGAGAGAGAGAGAAGAGAGGAGAGTGAGAGAGTTATTTTTTTTTGGTTGGTGGAAAAGTGTATCTAATACACTTATTTTGAAAGTCAAATATCATTAATTAAAATAATGATAAATGTCTTTCAAGCCATCAAATGCTTTCCATCAACTTCCATCAACTCACATCAATCAATCAATCAAGTGACAAGTTGTCACATCACTCAAAGTGACTAATGATTTGACGCTTGATGCGATTAGCGATTTGACCATTGATGTGACTTGCGTGCCGTACTCAAATTCGAAATGCGAATGCACTCGCAAACACTCTCGGGCTCGGTTTCGCTAATTCCAAATTAACGAATTTTCCGTTGCGACGTAATTAAATGATTATGCCTAGCGAAATCACTATTCACGTCGCTAACGAATTAATTCTAAATTAACTCATTCGCCCGAATTAAAATCTAATTTCAATTCCGCGTCGAAATCTAATTTCGTTTAATATATCGAATATATTAATTTTATCGATTAATTCCAAATTAATCGTTATCTCTCATTTAATGATATTTTATCTCAGATAAAATATCTCCGCAATTAATCCCAGATTAATTTTCTCTCTCTACTAATTAATCACATATTAATTAAAGTGCGAGTCATACATCATCGGTGAATCTTCGGGAAGTGACCCATAAGATCCCCGAATATGTTGGCAGTAAATTCGATCGTCGGACTATCCGAACACGTAAGTACCTCGTACTATGTTTGTACCGATTTACAAGACAAGGTTGGCTTCTAGCAAAGCGCCATGCCTACCCAATTCTCCAGAAATATCCTTACAGGAATGTAGCGATCTAAATCGGGCGTAGTATACGTAGTATTGCGTATTTCGATCCAGTATCGGATGATCACATGCAAGGCCTGGGGCTGGTACAGTGTCTGCCCCGTACGAAGCATATATCAGATTACTAGCAACTAGTCTCTTTATTATCGGATAATCATGACCAAGTCATATTATCCCGATGGTCGCAACCCTTTAGAGAACCAGTTCTGTATCCATGCGCGATCATCATCTCCATATGATTGGAGTGATACTTCCATCTTGACATCACACCCAACACACTACGATTCTCAATATACCCAGCAGAGGCGTACACAGAACCTGTTAAATCCCTAGACGACCTAAACCAAAGTATATTGATTGTCGCAAGTATTAGCAGTGCAAGTCTCAGGTTAAGACCAAATACACCTACCCAGATTTCGGACTACCATAGACACATAGTCATATTACCAATGGAATTCCGAGGAGGTCTATCCAGAGCGAAGCTGTTTCCCGTACCATCGGTAAAACACAACCTCCTATTACACTTGCATGAGTATCCTATACCCAAATATATGAGAACTATGTCGTTGTGCCCTCACAACGCACACAAGTGTAATACTAGACTTTTACGCATTTATCGATGTCCTATCTCGATAATACTCTGACAAGGGATATTTAATGATTAATCCTTCGTGGACTGATTCTGTCTCATATCATTATCAATCCAGTAACTAATCATATGGACCTCCTATCATTCATACATCTTGGTGATCTAATCACAAATGATAAGAGAGCAATCTCCTTTGTCACATAGTTAATTTGTATAACAACACCATGATATGTACAAATAGTGACGCTATGGGTCATAACTATCCAACAATCTCCCACTTGGCCTATAGCCAGTCACTCGAGTGTCCTACACCCGAACTATGTACGGTTGGCTCAACCTGCTGAGAAGGTCTTTCGTCAGTGGATTTGCATGATAATCATCTGATGCGATTTATTCGATCATCACATCGCCACGATGTATGATCCGAACGAATCAGATGAATATCAAAGTATGTATCTGGATTGTTGATGAGACCATTAATTATTTAGCATGTGATGTAGCCTAGCTCAGCTGCTAACAGAACTATATCTAATCTAATTAGATTTGTTATCGACCCAAATGGCTTCTATTGCTGCCTCAGCTGCAGCATTAACCCGCATTTGTTGTTTATTCGGTAACAATATCTTGCTTGGAAGATTTCCAGCTCACTGTTCCGTTGTTCAAACTGTATAGTACCGTTTGCGACTTATAGTCGTTTTATTGGTTTAGGAAACTTGCAGTAGCGATCCCAGTCACTTCAAGTTCTCCATCTCCATAGTATAAGACAGCATCCTTAATTCTCTAAGAAACTAATGGATGTTCTTAATATCAATCCAGTGACTATCACTTGGATTGACCTGTTTGTGACTCCATATGCTCAAAGCGTATGAGACACCAGGTCACGTACATTTTTCAATGTACGAGTTCTCGGAGAGTTTTCTCGAAAGCCTAGCTTTCACCGATTATTATGGGAATATCATTTCCAAGAATGACATATCATCATTTTTTATATAGGACTGCCACTGTCAGTGCGCTCCCACTAACCCTCTCATATACAAAAGAATCATTTCGTTTTGAATTAAATCATAAACTATTATGATTACATCAAAACGGTAATTCCAAGAACTTAATGCTTGCTTCAATCCAAACATGGATCGAATAACCTGCAAACCTTGTTTGCTAGTTTGGTACGAAAAAACCGACAGGATGTTGTAAACATCCTCCAAAAGGTTTCCTTTTCAGGAAAGTGATTTTCCCGTTCAGCTGTCATATTTCATAAATGAAACATGCAGCATCAGCAAGCATTATCCAAATGGATATACTGTGGCAATAGTAAAAGATTTCGTTGTAATTATCACAATGTTGATAACGATACATTTCCACTAAAAGCCTAGCTTTATACGTTGGTATGTTTCCATCCATGTATGTATTCCTTGAAGACTTATATAGTACCAATACGCACAATGCCTTGCGGTACATCAACTAGTATTCAAACATAGTTGGTATACATGGAATCTATTTCGGATTCATGGCACAATAAGATTGACATCTTAACGAGGTGAGATCAAAAACCCATACCCCAGGTTTTTTCCTGACTCTCTCCGACTTACGCGGTTCTTGTGTATTCAAAGATTACTGGTATAGTTTCATCCTTGATGAACTATATGCGTTCCATTAGGAATTGGTGCCTGGAATAGTATTAATCTGATTTTTCATCGAGTTATATTATCCTCCCACTTACCACTGCATATAGGTATTCCTCTCAGGAAAACCGCATGGCAAGCAACAATTACATTGTTCTCTAGTGAGTTGTATAAGTACTAGACTTTGGTATCCCTATGATAACCTACAATTGGCACTTATCCGATTTGGGTTCTAGTTTGGCATCATCCAAACATATGCCTAGCAATCCCAAATTTTCAGGAATGAGAAACCTGGTTTCTTTCCTATTCATATCTAATATGTAGTCTGTCAAACAGATTTTTATGGAACCTTATTCAAAATAAGTTTTTCACTGTTAATGCGTATCCGTTCAAGGAAATGGTAGCTCAGAGCGACTCATGATTAACCTTATCATGTCCAACAAAATTGGGTTACTCAGTTCGGACACACCGTCAAATTGACGTGTTCCGGGAGGAGTCTTCATTTGAAAGAATACTATACTCTTTCATGTATAATAGAAACTTATTGCTTAAGTATTTTCATCATGGTCTAACCGTGATGATTTAATACTTTAGCCGATCTGTTTGTCTATTTCGTGTCGAAACTTTAAAAGTTTCCGATTTTTATTTCAAAAGAAACACATAATCATAACGAGATGCCACATCCGTAAAGGTCACGAAATATTCATTTCCACCTCTAGCCTAGCTAGATATGGGCCCACTTGCTTCACTATGAATTAGGGCTAACAGATCGGTGGCATTTTCACTTTTACCAAGTAAATAGTGTTTTAGGCATTTTGCCCAATAAACTAGATTCATAGACTTTATTTGAATGGAATCAAATTTGTCCTAGTACCCACTCTTCGAAAGTGTGGATATACGATTCTTGTTTGATTGTGTCCCAGACAACAATGACACAATATGTTTATTCTGATCAAATCAGTTTGAGCTATTTGTCTGTCATTCACATCTAATGTGTTTATCTCAATATCATCTTTAAAAATTAAAACACTTTAGTGTTCTAGGATATAAAGGTACATCCATAAAGGATTAAACACTGAATAGAGATAATGTATCTAGTCAAACTAGTTACTTTATAACAGTTTCCCAATTTAGGTACACACCCGAAGGGTAGTTCCTAAACTTAGGTATCTACGGTTAAAACAGCGACTTTCGTCCCGTTTCTGATTCGCAGATTAATCTCGATTGAAGTCAGTATCCTGCTCATAGCAGATTCTACACACCAGTACATATTTATGTACTACACTAAGTATTTAAAATCCAATTTCAATACTAGTAGTGAACATATTTATGACAAACATATTTGAAGTCAGAGCCTTGCCTGTCTTCTATTCCTTCATGTCAGCTTTGTTCAAACGGCTGTCACGCTTCCTCGATCCTGTTTGCCACAATTTAGGCAGACATTTTGGGATATGTCTTTTATCTTCTTAGAAGATTATAATGATATTGCCTTTGGCCTTTTCACATTCCAGTAGCCTTTGGCCAAGCCTCGGGTTTCTAGAATATCGAAGAAAAGTGCGCCTTGCACTTATTGCCTAATTACAAACTTTGACTTTTTCTCCTTGAGAATAGTCATTAACTCTCCAAGAGTTATTTATTGCAATATAACTTCTAAGATCTAAGAATAGATCTATGAAGATCCTTCAATTTCATTATCCTACTTTAAGGATCTAATCCTTAGTTCTGATTAAGAAATTAAGGAGTCTAATCGGCAAGGTTAATGGATTAAGCACTAAAGTTATCATCACATGAATCTTCCAAAGATTATGCTCTACTATTTGCTTAACTCCGGGCTTAGGCATAATGTAGGACACAGAAACTGGGCGACGCTTGCTGTCCTAGGCTTGGGACCTAGTTGGGAATACAAAATAACATGGAGTCGCCACCCGGTGTGAACCGGGACAAAGATTTAAGGCCGCACTCACCCCTCGCAAGGGAAGACCTCAAACCGTTGGGTTCGGAATGGTCCCTTACTTATGTCACTTGTAATGATGTGACTTGTGCAATAAACTAACCGAATCTATGCAACATACTCAAGAACAACCTATATCTAGTTCATGCTCATAAAGATAAATCCTATGTCTAAGTTTGCATGCTTGGAAAGTAAGTCATCATAAAACACGACAACACACGTCAATCTCATGAACATATTTCAATTATTTAATGTGAAATGCAAACAATAACATAAACTTAATGCAAGTTCCAAATGCAAAACGAATAACTAATCATGCTTAAAAATAAACAACTAACTAAGCTAAATCATGCTTTAATAACAAATAAATAACCTACGAACTACAAATGCTCACACACAAGTTTGGATGAGACGAAATACATGTCTCTTAAGTGGTACGTGGCGTTGTATCCCGAGTACAAACTGCACTACCGTCCATTCGGATTCGGCTACAGAATTTACGTCCGGGTTTCCATCCTATATATCACAAAAGGGAACACATATTCCGCTCATCCAACAATCACATCATGCCTCAAACGACTCTCATGCGATAATATTTAAAATAAATAAAATAAACGAAAGATAATAAATAAAAGGGTGCCTTCAGGTCTAACCTCCTTTGTCGTCTCACGAAAGGGCGTTACACGGCCGTTGGAAGGGTGGATGATCCGCAACTCTTTCGGTTCACTAACTCAACATTTTCCTTCACTGTTTCGCTATTCAAGCTGCTGTTTTCACTCTGTTTTGCTGTTGCTTCCTCGCTATTTTGCTGCTGGTTTATGCAGTCTTAGAGGGCTAAAATATAGGCTGTTTTGAAGCTAATATGGGCTGCTGTTTTAGAAGGGTTTAAGGGCAGTTTTTGTCACTGTTTTGGGGTTGATTTAAGGTGTTTTCTGGACTGTTTTCAGGGTCAGATTTGCGGCAATCCTGGGCAGTAAATGGGGATATTTGCGGCAGGTTTGGGGGCTGGACAGTGGGCTGTTTCAGACATGATTTGGAGGGCAATGCAGTGGCTATTTTGGGTGTGCAGTGGGGGGTCTTGTACAGCAGTTTTGGGGAGTCTAAGGGGCGGCTAAACTGGGCAGTGAGAGGCGTGAATGTGGGGGCTGCTTCACGGCAATGCAAAGGGTTGATGAGGGTTTGGAAGATGCGGCAATAGGAGGGTTTGTTGTGTGTGTCTCTTTGGCATGATGGGGTTGATTAAGTTAGTGTCGATAAGTGAGGTGAGGTGGCTTGTGTTGCTTTAGCGTGAAGGGGGCTGTGTCGGTTGGTAAAGGGCTGGCAGTGCGTTGTTGAACTGCGGCCGTGAGTGGAGTGATGGCTTGGTACGTGGCCTGGGCTGTTGTAGAGAGGCAGGTGACGTGATCTGAGTGAGTGTGTGGCGTGAAGGTTGTGAAGTGAGGGGCAGGTCAGTGGGCTAGGTATTGGCAGTTTGTGATGAGCGTGGCATGTTGGTCAGGGGCAAAGTGGTGTGTGAACGTGTAAAAGGGATTTGTGAATTTGTGGCTGTGACGAGTGGAGGGGAAGGTTGGCGTGAACTAGGGTTGATGATTTAGGCTGCTACCGAGAGGGGCTAGGGCTGTGATATGCGTGTGTTTAGTGTGAAGAGGGAATGAGGGGCCAAGGGATTTCACATGTGTATCTGTAAAGAACAAGGGACGTGTGCCTGAGGTTGAAGATGAGGGAACCGAGAGGAGAGAGTGTAGAGAGAGAGCGTGGGGCGTGAGTAGTTTAAGTGGCTAGGATTCCATTGCCGAGTGTGTAATGAGAGAGATTAGAGGGCTGTTGAAGGGGTTATTCACGTGAAGATTGAGGCTTATGTGTAAGTGTGTTGATGCCGAATGAAGGGCTGGTCAGGGGGTGTTGAGTGAGTGTTTTGGCGTTAAGTGCTAGGGGCTATGAATAGAGTGTGTTGATGCCGAATGAAGGGCTGGTCAGGGAGCTATTTGGTGCGTGAGCTGCAGTGTATGCGTGAGTGTGTTGATGCCGAATGAAGGGCTGGTCAGAGGGGCTATTTGGTGCGTGAGCTGCAGTGTATGGAGTGTGTTGATGCCGAATGAAGGGCTGGTCAGGAGGCTATTTGGTGCGTGATCTGCAGTGTATGTTGAGTGGCGATTGTGTGTGAGTCAGTCTGGGTTGGTTCTTTTGGTGTGTGTGTTTTAGGGCAGTTTTGGTTGTTTGGCGTGAATGGGTTGCTGAGGAGAGTGTTTTTTTTATTAAAGCCGAGAGATGGAGGTCAAGGAGAAAAGGGTGAAGATCCGTGGGAGGTACTTTAGTTTGCTTAGGGTTTGCCGTGTCTTAGGGTTGCTGGATGAAGATTATTTGCTGACTTGAAGGGAGAGGGCGTGGCTAATGCATGAAGAGGGGCTGTGTTGTAGTGAGAGGGATGAAGGTTGGTGGTTGTTGGCGTTGTGAGTATTAGTGGGTGCAGTGGATTGCCATGAATGGCTGTTGTGGAGAGGCTTTGTGGCGGTGAGCTGTGAAGGTTTATTGTTGTGTGGGGTGCGTGAGGGTGAGCTGGGCAGTGTGATGAGTTTAGGTTTGATTGTCTTCACGGCTGAGAGCTTATGGGCTGTTTATGGCTTTTGTTTATTCACGCTGAGGAGAGAGACGGGTGTGGCAGCCGTGAGGAGAGACGAAGGGGGTTCAGTCGGTGAGAGAGACGGGAGGATGATGAATGCTTGTGTCTTAGGAAGGAGAGAGGCGCCTGCAGTAGGGTTTCATTTTTATGTGTTTTTTTGGTTACTGCCCAGTTAGTGAGCCAGAGGGTATCTAGGGTTTGCTGTTGCTTATATAGTGAGAGGGTAGGGTTAGGGTTTCTATGCATGGATTTATGTGTGTATTTAATTTTAATTATTTAAGACAATAAATTATTTAAATTTGGTGAGTGAATTATTTAAATTAGGGGAGTGATTTATTTATTTTTGAAATTTAATTTAATTGAATTTAATTGGTTTTGATTTTAATTTCATTTAATTTAAGTTTAATTTAATTTGTGAATGCGATTTAATGGGTTTGGTGTGTTTTAAAACAAAGGTCCAACAAGAGAACCCGAAGCGAAACAAGCGAACCCGAAGCGAAACAATCGAGTTAAATCTGACAAAATACTAATTCCCAACTTTACCCTTACAACGTCTGTTTCCCGCGGCTTTCACAACTAAAGAGGTAGTGTCTCCATACGAGACTAATCATCGGGCTTATATGCAAAAAATGCAGCGCCTACAGTCGCCCCCACTATGATGGGACTTGTGCAGTGTGTGACAATGACAATCCTATCAAAGTACGTGCAATGCATTTTCACTTACCTGGCTCACCAGCTGCCACCTGGTTTGCCCGCTGCTTCGAACTGATTTACTGATGTAGTAGATATGGTGGCGAGGCGCCTCGACCTCTGGGCTTTGTTAATGAACCACCGAATGTGAGTTGTGACTATGATGCAGTGGGCCCTCGACCCTGGGACGCATCCCGGAACTGCAACCGACAACGGGGGCACCTCGAACCTGGGCACCTCGACCCAACACCGCTGACAATAGGGACCTCGCGCTCGAACTGATGATGTAGTGGGCACCTCGACCCTGGGCACCTCGACCCAGAACTACAACCGACAACGGTGGCACCTCGACCCTGGGCACCTCAACCCAACACCGCTGACAATAGGGACCTCGCCCTCGAACTGATGATGTAGTGGGCACCTCGACCCGGAACTACAACCGACAACGGAGGACGGGGGCACCTCGACCCTGGGCACCTCGACCCAACACCGCTGACAATATGGACCTCGCCCTCGAACTGATGATGTAGTGGGTACCTCGACCCTAGGCACCTCGACCCGGAACTACAACCGACAACGGAGGACGGGGGCACCTCGACCCAATACCGCTGACAATATGGACCTCGCCCTCGAACTGATGATGTAGTGGGCACCTCGACCCTGGGCACATCGACCCGAACTACAACCGACAATGGGGGCACCTCGACCCTGGGCACCTCGACCCAACACCGCTGACAATAGGGACCTCACCCTCGAACTGATACTAATGTGGGCCTCGCCCCAAACTGATACTGACGTGGGCCTCGCCCCAAACTGATACTGATGTGGGCCTCGCCCCATACTGATACTGATGTGGGCCTCGCCCCAAACTGATACTGATGTGGGCCTCGCCCCCAAACTGATACTGATGTGGGCCTCACCCCAGATGATGATACTGATCTGGGCCTCGCCCCAGATGCTGATACTGATCTGGGCCTCGCCCCAAACTGATACTGACATGGGCCTCGCCCCATACTGATACTGATATGGGCCTCGCCCCCATACTGATACTGATGTGGGCCTCGCCCTAATCTGATACTGATGTGGGCATCGCCCCAGATGCTGATACTGATATGGGCCTCGCCCCAAACTAATACTGACATGGGCCTCGCCCCATACTGATACTGATATGGGCCTCGCCCCTTGGGACTCATCCCCAAAACTGGTGCTGATGTGAGGTGGTTCATTCCCGAACCGTACTGTATGAGATGGTCCATTCCTGAACCGTTACTGTGAGGTGGTCCATTCCCGAACCGTGCTGTGAGGTGATTCATTCATGAACCGTGCTCCATTCTCGGAGTGTCATTCCCGGCTTTTGTTCATTCCCGAACTGTGCTCCATTCTCGGAGTGCCATTCCCGGCTTTGTTCATTCCCGAACTGTACTTCATTCTCGGATTGCCATTCTCGGCTTGTTCATTCTCGAACTCTGCTCCATATCTCGGATTTTCATTCTCGGCTTGTTCATTCTCGAACTGTGCTCCATTCTCGGAGTGCCATTCTCGACTTGTTCATTCTCGAACTGTGCTCCATTCTCGGAGTGCCATTCTCAGCTTGTTCATTCTCGAACTATACTGAATGTGGGCTTTATTCCCAGAGTGTCATACCCGACAAAACCGATGCTGTGTCTCCATACCCAGAGTGCTACTGTAATAACTCCATCCCCGGAGTGCCGTACCTGGCAAAACTGATATGATATCTCCATACCCGGAGTGCCGTACCTGGTAAAACTGATATGATATCTCTATATCCAGAGTGCCGTACCTGGCAGAACTGATCTGATATCTCTATATCCAGAATGCCGTACCTGGCAGAACTGATACTGAACCAATGTGGGCCTCGCCCCCAGAATGCCATACCCGGTAGAACTAATACTGAACCAATGTGGGTCTCGCCCCCAGAATGCCATACTCGGCAGAACTAATACTGAACCAATGTGGGCCTCGCCCCCAGAATGCCATACCCGGCAGAACTAATACTGAACCAATGTGGGTCACGGCCCTAGGATTCATTCTCGGATTTCCAAAACTCTGACGATGTGGGCCTCGACCCTGGGATTTATTCCCGAAACTGATGATGCTATGTTGTTGTTTCTGGTGGGCTTGTCTTTGCCGCTTTCTCTTTTTCTTCTTTTGAGACCTGTGAATACAAAACAAAACAAACACAAAAAGGGAATGCAAAATATGTTACATGTATGCATGCATGCATGAATGAATTTCCTATTCCGTTGGGTTAGGTCTTCCACCAGTTCTCCAGGTGATTGCTCAGTCTTCTATCTGGTCTCATGACTCAATATCTTGTTGTTTCCCTTATTCGCGATGTGGGAGACTGGTCGCCCCCAGTCTTGGTTTACCAATCTGCTCTCCCCTGTTTGCACTTGATCAAGATGAACCACATGGCGGGGCCTTCCATATCATCATATTATATCACATGCTACAAAATAGTCCCAATAGCTACACATATTATCGTCCTCAAAGAATGCCCAATATTGAAACCAGAGAACCTTCAAAACATTCAACGCAACTCAAATCCAAGTCTTTGAATAAATGATCTAAGCCAGACTCAAAGTGTGTGTGTGCAAAGGTTCCTTTGCGGATTCATCCCCAGGTAAGCTAACTCAATGATTTCATTTCAAAAATCGAGATCGATGGGTCAAACCAACCTAGATGTCTCAATTATGCCTGCAGTTGCTTTTCTGTGCTCAATGTGGTATGGTTTTCTTTCTCTTTTTTCTTTTCATTTTGAACTTCTTTTTTCTTTTCTTTTCTTTTTCCTTTTTTTCTTTCTCTTTTTTTTTCAACACACCTACCCTTTAAGGTAGCATTTCTCCTCATGGTGGTCCTAATACTCGCCCATGGGTAGCTTCACGCTTATTGGTTATAGGTGGTTCAATTCTTTTCTTTAGAGACTTTTCTTTCATTTTCAACCATACCACACATCATAACATAAGCAAATCAAGATAGACATCTAAGCAAACGGTCATTCACTGACCTATAATTTTTTTCAACTAGTCATCTTGCCAACTACTCAGGTTTTCACCGCTAAGAACCTATAGTGAAGTATTTACGAGTCCAGCATAGATTAACAATTCAAAGCATCAGATAAAAGCACATCAAGAGTTTATCGTTTCTAAGATTTCATCCTAAAGCAAACGATTTCTTCATCGGACTTATGCCTAACTATTAAGGACTAAACAACCCCTTTTTTTCTCTCTTTTTTTCAATTTTTTTTTCCTTTTCTTTTCTCTCTTTTTTTTTCTTTTTTTTTTCTTTTTATTTTCTCTCTTTTTTTGAAGGCCCCCTCAATGGTCTTTCTATCCTTGCCGTAAGGTTTTCTATTTCTCGATTTCCTTTTCCCCGCTATCCATGTTTGCTAAGCTCCTATTGACAAACCTTCTTTTACCCCCAACCCAACGGATATCTATGATGGCTTTTAAGACACAGGGGGTTAGCATGATGCGTGTATGCATGAAATGAATGGGATGCATGCGATACAAGGAATATATCAACTCATTAAAATTTTCACACAAATCGGCCCAACATCATTTTAGAAGCTTTTGGGCTAACTGTCATAGGAGTGAACTCGTCCCAGTTTAAATGGCCCAACAAGTTCACATCTCATGGCAAGAAGTCCAACCGTATCCAAATGATAATGTTCCTAAACACAAACATATATTGGCCCATTGGCGTTTTAGAAGCTTTTGGCCCAACTGTCAAAGGACACGAACTCGTCCCAGTTTAAATGGCCCAACAAGTTCACATCTTTTGACAAAGGTCCAACTGGATCCAAATGACGACGGTCCAAAATATCAAAAAAAATAAAATAAAAAATAAATAAAAATAAAAATAAATAAAAATAAAATAAAAAAATAAAAAAAAATATTTTCAACTAGTTCTACTACTAAGGTTCACATGTGGGATTACGGGAGTGCGGACAAAGGCTCTCGCTAACGAAGGCGCTCGCTGACAATGCCTTTAACTAAACCCCTTCAACCCACTATAGACATGGTTAACTAAAGCACAAATCATAAACATCACAAGACATGATTTCGGGGCCAATTCTCTATCCCCAGTGGAGTCGCCAGACTGTAGGACACAGAAAATGGGCGACGCATGCTGTCATAGGCTTGCGGCCTAGTTGGGAATACAAAATAACATGGAGTCGCCACCCGGTGTGAACCGGGACAAAGATTTAAGGCCGCACTCACCCCTCGCAAGGGAAGACCTCAAACCGTTGGGTTCAGAATGGTCCCTTACTTATGTCACTTGTAATGATGTGACTTGTGCAATAAACTAACTGAATCTATACAACATACTCAAGAACAACCTATATCTAGTTCATGCTCATAAAGATAAATCCTATGTCTAAGTTTGCATGCTTGGAAAGTAAGTCATCATAAAACACGACAACACACGTCAATCTCATGAACATATTTCAATTATTTAATGTGAAATGCAAACAATAACATAAACTTAATGCAAGTTCCAAATGCAAAACGAATAACTAATCATGCTTAAAAATAAACAACTAACTAAGCTAAATCATGCTTTAATAACAAATAAATAACCTACGAACTACAACATGCTCACACACAAGTTTGGATGAGACGAAATACGTGTCTCTTAAGTGGTACGTGGCGTTGTATCCCGAGTACAAACCGCACTACCGTCCATTCGGATTCGGCTACAGAATTTACGTCCGGGTTTCCATCCTATATATCACAAAAGGGAACACATATTTCGCTCATCCAACAATCACATCATGCCTCAAACGAATCTCATGCGATAATATTTAAAATAAATAAAATAAACGAAAGATAATAAATAAAAGGGTGCCATCAGGTCTAACCTCTTTTGTCGTCTCACGAAAGGGCGTTACACGGCCGTTGGAAGGGTGGATGATCTGCAACTCTTTCGGCTCACTAACTCAAAGTTTTCCTTCGTTGTTTCGCTATTCAACCTGCTATTTTCACTCTGTTTCGCTGTTGCTTCCTTGCTATTTTGCTGCTGGTTTATGCAGTCTTAGAGGGCTAAAATATGGGCTGTTTGGAGGCTAATAGGGGTTGCGGTTTTAGAAGGGTTTAAGGGCAGTTTTTGTCACTGTTTTGGGGTTGATTTAGGGTGTTTTCTGGACTGTTTTCAGGGTCAGATTTGCGGCAATCATGGGCAGTAAATGGGGCTATTTACGGTAGGTTTAGGGGCTGGACAGTGGGCTGTTTCAGGCGTGATTTGGAGGGCAATGCAGTGGCTCTTTTGGGTGTGCAGTGGGGGGTCTTGTGCAGCAGTTTTGGGGAGTCTAAGGGGCAGCTAAACTGGGCAATGAGAGGCGTGAATGTGGGGGCTTTGTGGGGGCTGCTTCACGGCAATGCAAAGGGTTGATGAGGGTTTGGAAGATGCGGCAATAGGAGGGTTTGTTGTGTGTGTCTCTTTGGCATGATGGGGTTGATTAAGTTAGTGTCGGTAAGTAAGGTGAGGTGGCTTGTGTTGCTTTAGCGTGAAGGGGGCTGTGTTGGTTTGTAAAGGGCTGGAAGTGCGTTGTTGAACTGAGGCCGTGAGTGGAGTGATGGCTTGGTACGTGGCCTGGGCTGTTGTAGAGAGGCAGGTGACGTGATCTGAGTGAGTGTGTGGCGTGAAGGTTGTGAAGTGAGGGGCAGGTCAGTGGGCTAGGTGTTGGCAGTTTGTGATGAGCGTGGCATGTTGGTCAGGGGCAAAGTGGTGTGTGAACGTGTAAAAGGGATTTGTGAATTTGTGGCTGTGACGAGTGGAGGGGCAGGTTGGCGTGAACTAGGGTTGATGATTTAGGCTGCTGCCGAGAGGGGCTAGGGCTGTGATCTGCGTGTGTTTAGTGTGAAGAGGGAATGAGGGACCAAGGGATTTCACATGTGTATCTATAGAGAGCAAGGGACGTGTGCCTGAGGTTGAAGATGAGGGAACCGAGAGGAGAGAGTGTAGAGAGAGAGCGTGGGGCGTGAGAAGTTTAAGTGGCTAGGGTTCCATTGCCGAGTGTGTAATGAGAGAGATTAGAGGGCTGTTGAAGGGGTTATTCACGTGAAGATTGAGGCTTATGTGTGAGTGTGTTGATGCCGAATGAAGGGCTGGTCAGGGGGTGTTGAGTGAGTGTTTTGGCGTTAAGTGCTAGGGGCTTTGAATAGAGTGTGTTGATGCCGAATGAAGGGCTGGTCAGGGAGCTATTTGGTGCGTGAGCTGCAGTGTATGTTTGTGTGTTGTTGATGCCGAATGAAGGGCTGGTCAGAGGGGCTATTTGGTGCGTGAGCTGCAGTGTATGGAGTGTGTTGATGCCGAATGAAAGGCTGGTCAGGGGGCTATTTGGTGCGTGAGCTGCAGTGTATATTGAGTGGCGATTGTGTGTGAGTCAGTCTGGGTTGGTTCTTTTGGTGTGTGTGTTTTAGGGCAGTTTTGGTTGTTTGGCGTGAATGGGTTGCTGAGGAGAGTGATTTTTTGTTAAAGCCGAGAGATGGAGGTCAAGGAGAAAAGGGTGAAGATCCGTGGGAGGTACTTTAGTTTGCTTAGGGTTTGCCGTGTCTTAGGGTTGCTGGATGAAGATTATTTGCTGACTTGAAGGGAGAGAGCGTGGCTAATGCATGAAGAGGGGCTGTGTTGTAGTGAGAGGGATGAAGGTTGGTGGTTGTTGGCGTTGTGAGTATTAGTGGGTGCAGTGGATTGCCATGAATGGCTGTTGTGGAGAGGCTTTGTGGCGGTGAGCTGTGAAGGTTTATTGTTGTGTGGGGTGCGTGAGGGTGAGCTGGGCAGTGTGATGAGTTTAGGGTCGCTTGTCTTCACGGCTGAGAGCTTATGGGCTGTTTATGGCTTTTGTTTATTCACGCTGAGGAGAGAGACGGGTGTGGCAGCCGTGAGGAGAGACGAAGGGGGTTCAGTCGGTGAGAGAGACGGGAGGATGATGAATGCTTTTGTCTTAGGAATGAGAGAGGCGCCTGCAGTAGGGTTTCATTTTTATGTGTTTTTTTGGTTACTGCCCAGTTAGTGAGCCAGAGGGTATATAGGGTTTGCTATTGCTTATATAGTGAGAGGGTAGGGTTAGGGTTTCTATGCATGGATTTATGTGTGTATTTAATTTTAATTATTTAAGACAATAAATTATTTAAATTTTGTGAGTGAATTATTTAAATTAGGGGAGTGATTTATTTATTTTTGAATTTTAATTTAATTAGATTTAGTTTAATTTAATTTGTGAATGTGATTTAATGGGTTTGGTGTGTTTTAAAACAGATGTCCAACAAGTGAACCCGAAGCGAAACAAGCGAACCCGAAGCGAAACAAGCGAGTTAAATCTGACAAAATACTAATTCCCAACTTTACCCTTCCAACGTCTGTTTCCCGCGGCTTTCACAACTAAAGAGGTAGTGTCTCCATACGAGACTCATCATCGGGCTTATATGCAAAAAATACAGCGCCTACACATAATATGTTATTTTATCAAATATAGTAACTTATTAGTTTCCAGGACCATCCTGAAACTTTATTCCCAATTTGCAAATTAAACCATTAAATACATTTTCCCTAGGATTATGTTTTAAATGTCAATCTTTCAATTTTATCTTGATTCTAATAGTCCAACTATTTAATCAACGATTTAGGTACTATTTATTATAATGATTATTATAGTCCAACTATTAATCATCTATAATTTAATTGTTTGAATACAGTCCAACTGTTAATAAAAACAACGATTAAATATTAGTCTAACTAACATTTAATTATTTGACGAATGATATTTGTTGAGCACGTATGGCAAGTAATTAAACGATTATTGCAAATTTAATTCTTGCCTCCCATTATTTTTCGGCGAGCTTCTAACCCTCGGTTGAGTACTCGGGAAATCGTGTTTCCTAGTGGGCTAGGATCCCGTTAAATATCACACAATCTTGACTTTGGCAAACAAATTGTATGATAATTAACTAGGTAGATCTCTAAGATCAATTGGATCCCATCCAATTCCTAGATCTAGTAGGGGGACATCCATGTCCGAAACATATATCTTATATATGCCAATATATCCAATATATCCAATATATTGCCTAACCTTTTTCCTCTGAATCAACTAAGCCTTGGCTTTGGCACAACAAACTTAGTGATCCCAGTTAATCACAACAAACTTAGTGATCCCATGGAAAGCTTCGTAATCAATGTCGATGGACAAGAAGTGGTCTTGACTTTGGCCAACAAACCACAACTTGGACAAGACACCAATATGGAACAAAGCTCTCGTGATTCAAACAGATCCGCGACGGACAAAGGTCTTGACTTTGGCCAATAAACCAATGCCACTCTTGGATCTTGAGTAAGAATCACTCAATGGAAGGAAAAACGCTTAATATTTTGCTAGGGTTTTTCGAGTGCAAATTGGCAACCAATATTATCTTTGTTTAAGGTCTCATCATCATACACCCTTAAACATGCATTCTAAACACATAATAAAGCGCGTATAAATAAATAATAATGATATGCGGATGGATACTTTACACATTGATCCTAGATCAAATCTCTCTCTTTCCTCTCTCCCGCTAGCACATGTATTACTTCTACCCGTTACACTACATTTCTAAAGAAACCTCATTTACATTGAGGGGAATAGGTGAGAAGAGAATACAAAAAGTAAGGAGGTAATAAGGCTGGACACGCAGGTCCAATTAATAAATTCCAAATTTATTACAACAATTTCTAAAATTGCCCCACCCATCTAATATCCATCCGATATACATTATTCATGCATCGCAACCATGTATTCACACAAGCATGTTATCAATCAATCTAATCAAATTAATTAATCTGATAATTAGTGACCATCCAATGTTCAAACAACGATTTGATTTTGCGCGAGTCAAACTCGTTTTTCGAATAAGTACTCAAAGTACGAATTCTCGAATTAAATTAAACTACATAATTAAATCCAATTCAATTGTATTTAATACTAATTCGCTATTTAATTCCAAATTAAATATTACACTTTATTAATAAACCCTTACGACTTAAATTCCAAATTTAATTGCTACGGGTCTCAAAGCCCGATAAACGTCCAACGTCAATTTAATTAAAGTCCAATGGGCTATTAATTAATTTCTTAAAGCGTGGACTTTTGGTCAACTTGGGTCAAACCCAATAACCAAAGCCCAATCAAGGAATAACCCCATAAGCCTAGAAATCAATTTAGGCCCAATTAAATTATTAAGGTCCATTAGTCGCATTTGGGCTTTATGGAAGTGGTTTTGGGCCCAATTGGATCTAACCAATTTAGCCTAAACCTAACTTGGTACAACCAAGCCCAATAAGCCCAATAACAACTTTAAAAGCCCAATTTCCAAAATTAAGCCCATTTAATTAAATTACAAAAAATCCAATTTCACAATTTAATTAAACAAAGTGTATAACATAATTAATCAACCAAATTAACATTTCTAAAACATCAATTTACACAATTAATTATGCTCATTAACAACAAAACATGTCCAACACATTTGATCAAAAATCAAACCCAAACATGTTATTCTTTGTCTCGGCAATTGAGGGGATTTTATGTCCAAATCAAATTCAATCCAATTAAATCCAATTCAACATTAAATCAATATTCCCATTATGACTCCAACTCATCCAATGAATCAAAATCAAAAAATCCAAGACATTAGGGCTTCTCAAACTCTCGGCCAAGCTAAGATATTTGGGGAAATTTGTTCCAAACAATTTTTCATCAAATTGATCTAATCAATCCTCAATTAAAACACATTTAAGCATACTCAATCATCCAATTTCATAAAATCATGCTCAAATACATTTTACCTAAATTTTAACCCTAAGTCAAATTTCATGCTTTTACTCCGCTCTGATACCATTGTTGGAGTTCTACGGTCCCGAGGATCGAATAATAAAGCATAAAAACACATGTGAATACAATCAAGGAGTTGCGGAATACTCACAATGATCGGTTGAGACGATGCGGTGAAGACAAAAACTTTTATGCCCTCCTATGCAAGTCACGGCAATGGACTGTTTTCCCTCTCTATGATTCGACTTTGGTCCTCCATGAAAGCTCTAAGCTTTGTGATGAAATCCCATGCTCATGAGTGGTTTTCCCTATCACCTTTGTATGTCTCCTATTGTGTGCTAGCACCTTGGAATTTTGCCACAAAATTCACTCTATTTCTTCCTCCTACTTCACGGCAGTGAGCAAACCAGTGAAGAACAGTCCAAATGGGCGTGAGAGAAAGAGAAGAGAGGAGAGTGAGAGAGTTAATTTTTTTTTTGGTTGGTGGAAAAGTGTATCTAATAAACTTATTTTGAAATTCAAATATCATTAATTAAAATAATGATAAATGTCTTTCAAGCCATCAAATGCTTTCCATCAACTTCCATCAACTCACATCAATCAATCAATCAAGTGACAAGTTGTCACATCACTCAAATTGACTAATGATTTGACACTTGATACGACTAGCGATTTGACGCTTGATGTGACTTGCGTGCCGCACTCGAATACGAAATGCGAATGCGCTCGTAAACACTCTCGGGCTCGGGTTCGCTAATTCCAAAATAACGAATTTTCCATTGCGACGTAATTAAATGATTATGCCTAGCGAAATCACTATTCACGTCGCTAACGAATTAATTCTAAATTAGCTCATTCGCCCGAATTAAAATCTAATTTCAATTCCGCGTCGAAATCCAATTTCGTTTAATATATCGAATATATTAATTTTATCGATTAATTCCAAATTAATCGTTATCTCTCATTTAATGATATTTTATCCCATATAAAATATCTCCGCAATTAATCCCAGATTAATTTTCTCTCTCTACTTATTAATCCCAGATTAATTAAAGTGTGAGTCATACGTCATCGGTGAATCTTCAAGAATAGACCCATGAGATCCCCGGATATATTGGCAGTAAATTCGGTCGTCGGACTATCCGAACACGTAAGTACCTCGTACTACGTTTGTACCGATTTACAAGACAAGGTTGGCTTCTAGCAAAGCGCCATGCCTACCCAATTCTCCAGAAATATCCTTACAGGAATATAACGATCTATATCAGGCGTAGTATAAGTAGTATTACGTATTTCGATCCAGTATCGGATGATCACATGCAAGGCCTGGGGCTGGTACAGTGTCTGCCCCGTACGAAGCATATATCATATTACTAGCAACTAGTCTCTTTATTATCGGATAATCATAACCAAGTCATATTATCTGATGGTTGCAACCCTTTAGAGAACCAGTTCTGTATCCCTGCGCGATCATCATCTCCATATGACTGGAGTGATACTTCCGTCTTGACATCACACCCAACACACTACGATTCTCAATATACCTAGTAGAGGCGTACACAGAACCTGTTAAAGCCCTGGACGACCTAACCCAAAGTATATTGATTGTCGCAAGTATTAGCAGTGCAAGTCTTAGGTTAAGACCAAATAAACCTACCCTGATTTCGGAATTTCATAGACACATAGTCATACTACAATGGAATTCCGAGGGGGTCTATCCAGAGCGAAGCTGTTTCCCGTACCATCGGTAAAACACAACCTCATATTACACTTGCATGAGTATCCTATACCCAAATATATGAGAACTATGCCGTTGTGCCCTTATAACGCACATAAGTGTAATACTAGACTTTTACGCATTTATTGATGTTCTATCTCGATAATACTCTGACTAGGGATATTTAATGATTAATCCTTCGTGGACTGATACTGTATCATATCATTCTCAATCCAGGAACTAATCATATGGACCTCATATCATTCATACATCTTGGTGATCTAATCACAAATGATAAGAGAGCAATCTCCTTTATCACATAGTTAATTTGTACAACAACACCATGATCTGTACAAATAGTGACGATATGTGTCATAACTTGTTGGATAATATGACCCATAGCCTCACTATTTGTACAGATCACGGTGTTGTTGTACAAATTAACTATGTGACAAGGAAATTGCACTCTCATCATTTGTGATTAGATCACCATAGATGTATAAATGAAGAGAGGTCCATATGATTAGTTCCTGGATTGAGATGATATGAGATAGTATCAGTCCACGAAGGATTAATCATTAAATATCCCTAGCCGGAGTATTATCGAGACAGGACATCGAAAATGCGGAATAGGCTAGTATTGCACTTGTGCGCGTTGTGAGGGCACGACGGCATAGTTCTCATATATTTAAGTATTGGATACTTATGCAAGTGCGATAGGAGGTTGTGTTTCACCGATGGTACGGAAACAGCTTCGCTCTGGATAGACCCCTCGGAATCCCATTGGTATTATGACTATGTGTCTATGGGAGTCCGACATCAGGTAGGTGTATTTGGTCTTAACCTGAGACTTGCACCGCTAATACTTACGATAATCGGTAGACTTTGGTCTTGGTAGTACAGGGCTTTAACCGGTTCTGTGTACACCACTTCTGGGTTTATCAGAGAGTCGTAGTGTATTGGGTGTGATGTCAAGACGGAAGTATCACTTCAGTTTTAGTGGAGATGATGTCACGCAGGATACGGTATTAGTGCTCTTAAGTGTTGCGTAACCATCAGGATATTATGACTAGGTCATGCATATCCGATTATAGAGACTAGTTACCAGACATCCGACATGTGCTTCGGACGGGGCAGACACTTATCCAGCCCCAGCCCTAGCACGTGACTATCTGATACTGGGCCGATATGCACAATACTACGGTATACTACGCTTGATACAGATCTATATATTCCTGTAAGAATATTTCTGGAGAATTGGGTAGGCATGGCGCTTTGCTAGAAGCCAACATTGTCTTGTAAATCGGTATAAACGTAGTACGAGGTGCTTACATGTTCGGATAATCCGACGACCATATTTACTGCCAACATATCCGGAGATCTCATGGGTCGCTTCCTGAAGATTCACCGATGATGTATAACTCGCACTTTAATTAATCTAGGATTAATTAGAAGAGAGAGAAAATTAATCTGGGATTAATTGCGGAGATATTTTATCTGAGATAAAATATTAATTAAAGAGAGAGAACGATTAATTTGGAATTAATCGATAAAATAATATATTCGATATATTATAAGAAATTGTATTTCGACGCGGAATTAAAATTAGATTTTAATTCGGGCGAACGAATTAATTAAGAATTAATTCGTTAGCGACGTAAATAGTGATTTCGCTAGGCGTAATCATTTAATTACGACGCGACGGAAAATTCGTTAATTTAGAATTAGCGAACCCGAGCCCGAGAGTGATTGCGAGCGCATTCGCATTTCGAATTTGAGCGCGGTACGCAAGTCACATCAAGCGTCAAATCGCTGGTCGCATCAATTATCAAATCACTTGTCACTTTGAGTGATGTGACATGACATGTTGTTACTTTGATAAAGTGACTTGATGTGAATAGTAAAAGTGATGGGTAAAAGGTGAAAAGCATTGATTGTTCTTGCATTTTGACTTTTTTGGAATATGAAAAGGTTTGGTATATATATTTTATTTATTTTTGGAAATAGATGAATAATATATATTACATTTTTTTTTTTTCCTCACTATGAAATTCGGTCTTCTCTCTCTCTTGATACACAGTACACGGTTTTAGGCTTTTGGAGCCAAAAACCCTTCATCTTTCTCTCTTCTCCTCTCACGGCTTCTAGCCGATTTCTTCACAAAAAAGTTTCTGGTTTGACCGAAATTTTGAGAAGCAAATGAAGAAGAGTAGTGCTAGCACACACATTGGTTATATTATGGTGATAGGGAAACGAATTTGTGAGCATGGAAAGCTTGAAGCTTGGAGCTTCAATGGTGACATCCATGGCCGAATGAACAAGGAGGAGACACCCACCCCAAACCGTGCAGTCCACTGTCACAGAAGCCATTGCCGAGCTATGAAGGGAGGCAAAAACGCATCTTGTTCTCCTAGCATCAAACCCATCAATGTGAGTATGAATTCCGCCTTACTCCTTGGTTGTATTCAACTCGTTTTATCCATGATTTATGATCTTGGGACTTGATTGAAACTCAACAATGGTATCAGAGCTATTGGTTGCATAAAACGAATTAGGGTTCTTGAGCAAAATTTGGGGCTTTTTGATTTAAGCATGATTTTAACAAATTGTTTGTTTAAGAATGCTTGTATATGAATAAATTAGAATTATATGTAATCAATTTGATGAAAAATTAATTGGATTGATTTTCCCCAATTTGCTTAATGTTGGCCAAAACTTTAATTTGGGTAAACTCAATTTGAGCATCAAATGATTAAATGGTTTAGTATAGTATGCTTGAATGAGGTTGAATTGATGTTGTGCATAATCAATTTCATGAAATTTCGTGGATCCATTTTTCCCCAAATTTTGGGCATGACAAATTTGGGTAAACTTGATTTTGAGCATGTTTAATGAAATTGGATGATTTAGAATGCTTAAATGTTGTTTAATTGATGATTGATTAGATCAATTTGATGAAAAAGTGTTTGGAACAATTTTCCCCAATTTGCTTGTGATGGCCGAATTTGGCAATTGCCCTATTGTCTTGGATTTTGATTTTTTTGTTCATTGGATGACTGGAGATTTTCATTTAGGGATGTTGAATTTATGTTTAATTTGGTTCAATGGATTGAATGTGATTTGGACATAATTTTCCCCTTATGGGAGACACTTGAAGCATGAAAATTGGGTTGATTTTGATTTAATTATGTTGGACATGATTAATTGATGTTAAGCATGATTAATTGGACAAATTTAGTGTTTTGGAAACTTTGATTTGGGTAATTAATAATGCTATACCACTTAGGTAATTTAATTGGAAAATTTGGAATTTTTGAATAAATTATTGGGCCTTAAAATTGGATTTGGGCTTTTCAAGTTGTTATTGGGTTTATTGGACTTTGTTGTACAAAGTTGGTTTAGGCCAAAATTGGTTAGATCCAATTAGGCCCAAAACCGCTTCCAAAAGGCCCAAATGCGACTAATGAACCTTTAAACGTTTAATTGGGCTTAATGGGCCTAAATTAATATATGGGCTTATGGGGTAACTCCCGGATTGGACTTTGGTTGCGGGGTTGACCCGTTGACCAAAGTCCCACGCCTCAAGAATTAATTTAAAAGCCCATTAGACTTATTAAATTAATATTGGATATTAACGGGCTTTTTGAGACCGAAACGATTAAATTGGAATTTAAGTCGTAAAGGTTTATTTAAAGTGTAATGTTTAATTGGAAATAAATAATGAATTAGAATTAAATACGTATTAAATGGATTTAATCATGTAATTTAATTTAATTAGTAGAAATCGTACTTTGAGTACGTGTTCGGAATACGAGTTTGACTCGAACAAAATCAAATTTCTTTGAACATTGGATGATCACTAATTATCAAGATTAATTAATTGGATTAGATTGATTGATAACATGCTTGTATGAATACATGGTTTTGTGATGTTTGAATAATGTATATCGGATGGATATTAGCCGGGTGGGGCGTTTTTTAGAAATTGTTGTAATAAAATTTGATTTATTAAATTGGACCTGCGTGTCCAGCCTATCTCTTATTTCTTTGTATTCTCTTCTCACTATTCCCCTCCATGTAAATGAGGTTTCTTTAGAAGTGTAGTGTAACGGGTATAAGTAAATACATGTGCTAGCGGGAGAGAGAAAGTGAGAGATTTGATCTAGGATCAATGTGTAAAGTATCCATCCGCATATCATTATTATTTTACATATGCGCGTTATTATGTGTTTAGAATGCATGTTTAAGGGTGTATGATGATGAGACCTTAACAAAGATAATAAATTGGTAGCCAATTTGCACGCGAAAAACCCTCGTTAAATATCAAGCGTTTATTTTCCTTCCATTGAGTGATTCTTACTCAGATCCGAGATTGGCAGGGGTTGTTGGCCAAAGTCAAGCCCTTGTCCGTCGAAGATGTGTTTTAATCACGAGGCTTTGTTCCATATCGGTGTCGTGTCCAAGTTGTTGGTTTGTTGGCCAAAGTCAAGACCATTCTTGTCCATTGACATTGATTACGAAGCTTCCATGTCCATGGGTCCGCGCTGGCTGGGATCACTAGGTTTGTTGTGCCAAAGCCAAGGCCTAGTTGATTCAGAGGAAAAAGTTTAGGGTATACATCGATGTATAGGCATATATAAGATATATGTTTGGGACTTGGATGTCCACCTACTGGATCTAGGAGTTGGATGAGATCCATTGATCTTAGAGATCTACCTAGTTAATTATCATACAATTTGTTGGCCAAAGTCAAGATTGTGTGATATTTAACGGGATCCTAGCCCACTAGGAAACACGGTTCCCGAGTACTCGACAGAGGGTAGAGGCTCGACGAAAAATAGTGGGAGGCAAGAATTGAATTTGCAATACTCGTTCAATTACTCGCCATACGCGCTCATTTAAATTATTTCGTCATTAGATTAAATGTTAGTTGGACTAATATTTAAATTGTTTTTTAATAAACAGTTGGACTATATTTATACTTGATTATATATAATTGGATTATATTAATCAATATATTTGAATTAATTAATTTCAGTTTACAGTTGATTTTATAATTGATTATAGTAATCAATGTAATTGAGGTTAATTAATTTGGATTATATTTGATTGTATAGTTGGACTATTATAATCATTATAATATATATAGTACCACTAATCGTTGATTAAATAGTTGGGACTATTGTAATCAAGATAAAATTGAAAAGTTGGATATTTAAAATATAATCTGGATTCAATATTTTAAATGATTTAATTTTCAAATTGGGAATAAATAATAGGTTACTTTATTTGATAAAATAACTTATTTATACCTTAAGCCCAAAATTAAGCAAAATAAGTAGAGCATAAAATCTTTGGAAGATTTATGTGATGATGACTTTAATGCTTAATTTAATATACTTGTCATAAATCTAATTTTAGATTAAGAAGTATTTAAAATTGCAATTTATATTCTTTTGGAGAATTAATTGACTATTCTAGAGGAGATAAAGTCAAAATTTGCAATTGGGCATGTAGCACGAGGTGCAAATCGTTTCGATATTCTAAAAACCCAAGGCTGGCCTAAGGTTTCTGAAATATTGAAAAGGATAATAGACATATCCCAAAGTGACTACCATTTGGATATGGCAAACACGAAGGAATTAAAGAAGGGCAAGGCTCTTACTTTGAAATTGAAAAATGTTTGTCTTAGTTATGTTCACAGCTAGTATTGAAATTAGATTTTAAATACTTAGTGTGGTACATAAAATATATGTATTGATGTTAGAATCTGCTTTGAGCAGGATACTGACTTCAAGCTGAGATTGCTTTGCGAATCGGAAACGGGACGAAAGTCGCTGTTTCGACCATAGATACCTAAGTTTAGGAACTACCCTTCGGGTGTTGTACTTAATTAGGAACTGTTATAATGTAACTAGTTTGACTAGAGACATTTATCTCTATATCAGTGTTTAATCCGTTGCGGATAAACCTTTATATTCTAGAACACTAAAGTGTTTTATTATATAAAGATGATACTGAGATAAACACATTAGATGTGAATAACAGAATTTATATTTTGAATATAATTAAAATCTCAAACATATAAAATGACAAATAAATAGCTCAAATTGATTTGATCAATAGAGACTTATTTGTGGCATGTTGTCTGGGACACAATTATACAAGACTCGTATATCCATACTTTTGAAGAGTGGATACTAGGAATGATTGACTATTCAAAAAAGTCTACGAATCTAGTTTGTTAGGTAAAGTACCTAAAACACTGTTTTACTTGGTAATAGTGTAAGTGCCACCGATCTGTTAGCCCTATTCATGGTGAAGTTAGTGGGCCCATATCTAGCTAGGCTAGATGTGAACATGAATATTTCGTGACCTTAACGGATGTGGCATCACGTTACGGTTATGTGTTCTTTTGAAAAACACAAATCAGAAACTTTTAGAGTTCGACACGAAATAGACAAACAGATCGGCTATAGTATTATACCGTCACGGTAAGACCGTAATGGAAAATACTTAAGCATAAGTTTCTTATATACTTGAAAGATTATAGTATTCTTTCAATGAGGACTCCTCCCGGAACACGTCAAAGTGACGGTGTGTTTCCGAATGGATTAACCGAATCATGTTAGACATGATAAGGCTAATCATGAGTCGCTCTGAGCTGCGATTTCCTTCAACGGATAAGTTTAACAGTGCAATAATTATTTTAAGAATAAGGTTCCAAATAATTTGTTTGACAAATATCATATTAGATATGAAACAGGGAAAGAAACGAGGTTTCTCATTCCTGATAATTTGGGTATGCCAGGCAGAACGTTTGGATGATACCAAACTAAGGACCCAAATTGGATAAGTGCCAATATAGGTTATCCTAAGGGAAAACATAAGTATAGTACTTATAAATCTCACATGAGAACAATGTGATTGTTGCTCACATGCGGTTTTTCCTGAGAGGAATACCGATATGCAGTGGTCAGTGGGAGGATAGTGATACTCAATGAAAATCGGAGTAATACTGTTCAAGGCACAAGGTCCGTAATGGAACACAAATAATTCATCAATGATGAATCTGTACCATTAATCTTCGAATACACAAGAAACTGAGTAGATCGGATAGAGTCAGAAACGACCTAGGGTATGGGTTTCTGACTCTAAACCTCATAAAGATGTCAAATCTTATGAAGGTATATCCACCGACTACGTTTTGGAAGAAGTGATACGAGGGTATCGACTCCTTATTATGGCAACGTGCCATGAATCCGAAATGGATTCCATGTATAACAACTATTTTGGATACTAGTTGTTGTACCACAAGGCATTGCGCCTATTGGTACATTAAACGTCTTCAGGAGACATACATGGAAGGCAACATACCCACGTACAAAGCTGGGCTTTTCACGGAAGGTATCGTTATCAATATTGTGTTAATAACGGTTCAAAACCTTTTACCTGTTGCCATGTTAAATCCATTTGAAGATGCTTGTTGATAACTGCGTATTTCATTTATGAAATGTGTCAGTTGCAGATCAAAATCGC